>PVJS01013736.1:0-41584 GCA_004027185.1 Glis glis | reverse complement strand
GGTGGGTGGGTGGATGGATGGATGGATGGATGGATGGGTGGATGGATGGATGGATGGATGGATGGATGAGGGAGTGTGTAGATGGATGGATGGGTGAACAGATAGAGGATGGGTGGGTGGGTTGGTGGGTGGATGAATAGGTCAGTGTGTAGATGGATGGGTGGGTGGATAGTTGGCATGTAGATGGATGAAGGTGTGAATAGATGTAGAGATGGGTGGGTAGATTGGATTGATGGACAGGTGGGTGTGTAGATGGATGGATGGATGGATGGATGGATGAACAGGTGGTCATGTAGATGGATGGGGGTGAATGGATGGACAGATGGATGGATAGATGGGTGGATGGGCATGTAGATGGATGGGGTGAATGGATGGAGGGATGGTGGGTGGGTTGATGCATGGATGGATAGACAGGTGGGCGTGTAGATGGGTGGAGGGGTGGATGGATGGATGGATGGATGAACGGATTGGTGTGTAGATGAGTGGAGGGGTGAATAGATGGGGGTGGGTGGCTGGTGGGTGGATAGTGGGTTGGCGTTGGGTGCTGGAAGGCGGGCCACGACGGTGACATGTCAGCACGTGCACTCTGGAGATGTGCTGCCCTTCTGCTAGATGGATGACAGTGAGCTCTCGCGGGGCCCCGGGGCGGGGGCCCGGGCAGCCAGCAGCACAGCCTGGGGTTCCCTGGGCCACCGGCTCTGAGTGGAAGCCAGATGGATGAGGAGTCTGAGCATCGGGGTGTGTGTGGAGCTGTTTTAAATGTCAGGATGTCACCCAGCTGCGAGACCGGGGCTTGACGTTTGTCATGTTCCTGTGGCACTTGTTTTAATGACTAATTATTTTCCCTCTTCTGACGCGGCTCCTCGGGAGGGGAGTAGGGGAGCTTGGCTGGAAGCCTGAGCCCCGTGCTCAGCAGTTGAATTCACTAACAAGCCAGAAGTGAATTAACCCCGACCTGCCAGGTGCGGAGCAGAACCTGCCGCCCAGCTCCCAGACCCAGCCAGGTGCTGCGTGCTAGGGGTCCCTGCCAGGGCTGCCAGGCACCTGGGCACCTGTGAAGATTCCAGAACAATTAAGCCAAGCCCCAGGGGGATGGCTGGAGATTTGGGGGAAAGGCAGTGTTGGCTTAGAAGCCACTTGCTTTTGATCTGCAGATGATAAACCTTTGTGTGTGTGTGTGTGTGTGTGTGTGTGTGTGTGTGGTGCTGGGGATTGAACCCAGGGGCACTGTACTTCTGAGCTACACCCTCAGTCCTTCTTATTTTTGAAACAGGGTCTCACTAAGTTGCTGAGGCTGTCCTCAAATCTGCAATCCTCCTGTCCTCAGACTCCCAAGTACTGGGATTACAGGCATGCACCACTGAGCCCGGCTTTATTTTTTATTTTGAAACAGGGTCTTGCTAAGTTGCTGAGGGTTCTCACTAAGTAGCTAAGGCTGGCTTTGTACCTGCCATCCTCCTGTCTCAGCTTCCCAAGTGCTGGGATGTCAGGCCTGTGCCACCACTCGCAACCATTTCTCTTGCCGATGCCCCCAACTACCCCAGCACAAGGCGCTGCCACCTCCGCAGGGTGACCCATCCTTGCTGGGGCAGCCCAGATTGAGTCTGGGAGCGGGAGAGGTTGTCCTGCACACCACTGGGCTCATCTGTCACTGTTAGCTCAGTGCTGATAATTCTGTCCACTTGAGCGCCTGCCTAGCTCGGCAGGGAACTGAGCCAGGAAGGATTTTCCCCCAGCAGAATCTTGCTGCATTCCCGGATGTGGTTGAGGCTGTGGTTGGAGCTGGGGCTGGGGCTCTGGTAGGGCCCTGGAGCCATGGGGATCTTCATGCCTGAGCACAGTTAAGCGTACCTGTGCATCGTGCATTGGTCTGCTGTGCCCACCCACCCCCAGGGAACAGCTGAGCTGGGAGATCTGCATAGCGAGGGGGGCATTGGCTTCTGCCGCTCCAGCCCAGTGAGCCACCACACCATAATTATCTGGTCATTTCAGGCAGATGCAAAAAACCAAAAGCCAGAGACTGGGTGTGGTGGCACACGCCCATAATCCTGGTGACTCAGGAGGCTGAGGCAGGAGGATTGCAGGTTTGAGGCCAGCTTGGACAATTTAGCAAGATCCTGTCTCAAAATAAAAAATAAAGCTGGGCGTGGTGGTGCACACCTGTCATCCCAGGACTTGGGAAGCTGAGACAGGAGGACCACAGGTTTGAGGCCAGCCTCAGCAACTTAGCGAGTTCCTGTTTCTAAATTTAAACAGGGCTAGGGGTGTAGCTTGGAGGTAGAATGCCCCTGGGTCTCATTCCTAGTACCAATGATGATGATGATGATGATGATGATGATGATAATGATAATAATAATAAATTAAAAGGGCTGGGGATATAGCTCAGTGGTAGAGGACTCCTGAGTTTAATCCCAGTACTGCAAAAAGAAAAAAAGAAAAAGCCAAAGGTTTCAGGTCAAACTGTAGAGGCTTAGTTTGTCGCTGGCTGTAGCCTGAATCCCACCCCGTCTACCAGAAGCTGCTGAGTGTAGACAGGCAGGTGGCTGTCTTTTCAGGACTCCCAGAGACATGGGGCAGATGGAGAGGTAGCAGAGTCCTTCTACCCTCTCTGTCAATGGCAGGACTGCAGCAGACGTGAGTGCTGGCCCTGGGGAGGGCTTGGCAGCCCCCCTCTTGGATGTGGTCTTTCTGAGGATGTCTTGGCCCCATTCCCACCCCGCTGCCCCCTGGGACGCTCACCATCAGAGCCAGTACCCTGACCCTGGCCTCAGCTATTGCTCTCTGCAACCAGAGGCCTGTGCCAGGGCCTCCGATCTGCCCTCCTGGGCTCCGGGTTGCCAAGGGGCGCCAACAGAGCCTCGGGGTCCAGCTTCTGTGAGCAGGAGGCCAGGCTGGGGCGGCCCTTCTGCCTGGCAGCTCCTGGCGGACTTTTGCCTACGGCTCCAGCACTGGCTCTTTTGCACGCAGTGCTCCCAGGCTGGGCCAACACTAATATTTACATTCGAAGGCACGGCTGCAGGTCTGGGCCACTTCCCGCCCCCAGGCCCTCCTGGGTCCAGGCTGGATTTGCAGAGTGGGGTGTCGGGAGGCAGCTTGTGTGGGCTGAGCCGGAGCCCCTGGAGATGGGGGGTGGGGAATTGAGCCCAAGGCTTTAAATAGCAAAAAAAAAAAAAAAAAAGAAAAAAGAAAAAAAAAAAACACCTCTAATGATACTGGTTGCAATGATTTCTAAAGTACCTATTCTATGATGGGGGCTGGAATACATCTTTCCTGTTTTCCATGCGTTTTTACGTGGACTCTCGCCCCAGTGCTCCAGGTCGAGCTATCTTAGTTTTACAGGCAAGAAAAAAGAGGAAGAGAAAAGGTCACACAGCTAGGAATCTGGGTGGCTGCCTGAGCAGACTTACCTAGGGAATTCTAAAATCAGACGCCTACAGGGGCTGGGCAGTTTCTGGCAACAAGGAGCCTGCCAAGTTTAATGCAATAGGGAGGGGTAGAGGCTGCGGAACACTATTGAGGAACCCCCCGGCCAATGCCAGTTCTAGACATTTGTGGCCACAAGAAATTGTGGCCAGGCGCAGTGGTGCACGCCTGTGATCCCAGTGACTCGGGAGGCTGAGGCAGGAGAATTGCGGTTTCGAGGCAGCCTGGGTAACTTGGTGAGACCCTGTCTCAAAATAAAAAAATAAACAGGGCTGGGGATGTAGCTTGGTGTAGAATGCTCCTGGGTTCAATTCCTAGTAGAGAAAGGAAGGGAGGGAGGGAGGGAAGAAAAGAAAGAAAGGAAAGAGAGGGAGAGAACCCAGTAGGGCTAGCTCGTCTGATTTGCAAGAGAAAAATCTCGGTGTGTTTGTTTCTGTAATGGGGGGATATACATATTTATACATCTGCAGGTTTCCAACTTTTAATGCTGGCAACACATTCCTTTTCTGAAAAAACACTGTGGGAGCCAAGTCAAACACGTGCTCCGGTGACAGCTCTGTGGAAGCACTGGGCCCTGATCCCTCAGAAGGCAGAGAGAGCCCGGAATCCCAGCGCTTGGGAGGCTGAGACAGGAGGATTGCAGGTTTGAGGCCGGCCTCAGCAATGTCGTGAGACCCTCAGCAACTTAGTGGGACCCTTGGAAAGTTAGTGAGATCCTGTTTTAAAATAAAAATTAAAAAGGGTTGGGGATGTAGCTTAGAGGTAGAATGCCCCTGGGTTCAATTCCCAGTACCAAAGTAATAATAATAATAACAACAACAAGCACTCCAAGAGGAGGAGCAGAATTCTTTTATGACCCTGCCTGGAAGCCACCCAGCGCCACTCCACCACCAGTCACTGGCCCAGGCAGTCACAAGGGTCTGCCCAGGTTCGGGGTGCAGGGACAGACTCCCCTTGATGACAGAAGGTAGGGTCACATCCTAAGAGGAGCCTACAGGTGGGACCTTCCTTCCTTCCTTCCTTCCTTCCTTCCTTCCTTCCTTCCTTTTTTTCTTCTTTTGGTACTGGGGATTGAACCCAGGGGTATTCTGCCTCTGAGCTACACCCCCAGCTCTATTTTATATATAATATTTTAAAATTTTGAAATAAGGTCTCATTAAGTTGCTGAGAGTCTCGCTAAGTTGCTGAGGCTGGCCTTGAACCTGCGATCTTCCTGTCTCAACCTTCCAAATACTGGGATTACAGGCATGAGTCACTGCACCCAGCTGAAGTGGTGGTGGGGAACCTTTCTGTGAGCATCTTTGGAAATGCTTCTCGTCTCTGGGGACTTTTCAGGGGACTGACCACAGTAGGAGATGCCAAGGCTGGAGGGGACGGAGCCTGGAGATAGGCCAAGTTCCTGGCCTTTGGGACCTGCCCAGGGCAGGGCAGACTGGGTTTGCTATGGGGAGTCTCCAGGGACAGCCACGGGGACAGGGACAGCCTGCTATGGCCACTGCTGAGAGGGACGGGGTGAGGGCGGGAGACAAGGGGTGAAGTATTGACCGGGATGGAAGGAAGACGGAGCTGGCCAGGTAAGGGGAGGGACTGTCCCCTTCCCCTCTGCAAGAACCGGGGCTTGCAACCATGCACACGCCAGCTTCCCACAGTGAAAGGGGCTGGTGAGCCGGGCATGGTGGTGTACACCTGTCATCCCAGTACTTGGGAGGCTGAGACAGGAGGATTGCAGGTTCGCAGCCAACCTTTGCAACTTTGTGAGACCCTGTTTCCAAATAAAAGAATAAAATAGGGCTGGGGGCATAGCTCAGAGGTAGAATGCCCTTGGGTTCCATTGCCAATACCAAAAAAAAAAAAAAAGAAAGAAAGAAAATGAAGAAAGTGGCTGGTGAATGTGGGCGGAGGCAGGGGGATGGCGGTTATGCAAATGGGGAACCCGGAGGCCTGCTGCCTGCAGCCCTGTGCAGCTGGGTGCCTGGGGCCCACATGTGGGGAATTTTAACAGCTCCCCGGGCTAATGTGCAGAGAATTTGAGACCCACTGAGCCAGAGAAGCAGCTGGAGGGGGAAGAAGACCGACAGAGCGGGCTAGTGAGGGCTCTCCAGGTGCATGGAGCAGGAGGAGCAAGAAAAGGGCAGGGGCGATGCTCTGCAGATTTGGGGGCTACCCTGGGGTGTGCTCTAGCACAACATTGGATGGTCTGAGAGACCGATATCAGTAATAACCCCAGACGGCCAACCCATGCCAGACACTAGCGCGGGTGCTTGACGCGTCGGGGTGCACCTGGTCCTTCCTACAACCCGAGACAGGCGTTTTAATGCCCGTGTCACAGGTGGGGACACTGGGTCTCAGACGGACTGTCCGAGTTGCCCGGGGCTGGTCCTGAGCTGGGATTTGAACCCAGGTCTCCGGAGCTCTGAAAGCGATCCTTGCAGGGTCCTCGGTGCTGACGTGGAGGGTTGGGGACTCTATCTGGAGGTAATGGGGAGTCAGGGCGAATTGGGGGTTCAAGCAGGCGCTGTGTTGGAGGAGGGATCCCAGAGATGGCGAGCCCAGCAGCAGGGTGTGGAGGGGCCTGGAACCCTCTTCTCCGCCCGCCTGACCCTGCTGCTCCTCTTCCCCCCACCACAGCCACAACGCGCCTCCCGGTGTCAGACAAAGTGGGTTTTGAGTTTGCACTCAGACAGGTAGTAGGCGTTCCAGGGCAAGTTGGGGCAAGTTACGCAACCTCCCTGACCCGCGGTTTCTTCATCTGTAGAATGCAAATGGTATAAATAGTCCTGGCCTCAGAGGCTGCTGGGAGGGTCCCGTGCTATTGGGCGTGTAAAGGTCCTGGGGCAGAGCCTTCCTGAGAACTGTGCTCCCCAGGCCCCCGGCGCTGCCTGCAGCACCCAGATATGTATCCTGGATGCCTCTTTCTCTGTCTGCCTCCCCCAGAGGCCATCCAGATGGAGCAGGCCTGGGAGGGATGTCTGGAGGCTTGCTGGGCACCCCTCCGCTGCCCGCGGGGCCCATGTGGGTGGGAACACTGTACCCATCTTGGGGTTCCCTCTTCCCACGCTCCTTCCAGCCAGGCTGGCGTGCGTGGGCTGGCCCTGACCAACCCTAACCCTAACCCTGCTCCTGGATTCAAGAGCAAGTTCAGGGTCCCTAGGCGTCTTTGGGGGTTTATTCCTGATCGCCTGCAGATACCAAATGGCTCAGCATTTGCCTATAACCCGTGCACATCTCCCCCTGCACTTTAAATCCGCTCCAGGCTATCTGTTACACCCAGTGCCATGCAAATGTGATGCAAATGGTCGCTGCAATGTGTGGTTGAGGGAATAAGGAGGACAAGAATGGCCGCACATGTTCAGTGCAGTCGCGGGCTTTTCTCCAGGGCTTTCTGACTGCGGTTGGTGGCCTGCACGGGTGCAGAGCCCGTGGGCACGGGAGCTGCTGGGGGTTCCAGGGAGGGGGACGGGGCAAGGGAGAGAAGCCAGGTGCTGAGTGCACTGGAGTGGAGAGGGCTGCGTCCTGCTGGGAACCGGGAGATGTGCAGAACTAGAGAGCCCGTGTTTATCCACCAGCTGCTGCCTTTGCTGGTGGAGGCTGCTCCTGGGCCCTGTTGCCCCTGGCACGTCTGGCCCCTATGTGCAAGCTACTAGGGCTTAAGGAACTTAAGTGAGACCCTGTTTCAAAACAAAATAGGGCTGGGGGTGTAGCTCAGAGGTAGAACACTCTTGGGTTCAATTCTCAGTGTATATTCCCATTTAATATATACATATATAAAATGTGTTGGTTAAATTCTGCTTGCACTCAAAGCTCAGGTATGAAGCGCATCTGACTTACTGTAAGCCCCTTCTTTGCTGATCCTCAGAACTGTCACCATTTCCCGGTGGCTTCATCAGGCACTCTGGTGTCTAGACTCCAGACGGAGGACTCAGACAGTCACCCTTTGAGGGGCACCCAGAGGCCCCAGGCTGACAAGACCTGCTTGGTCTCAGCATCCAGAAGTTGGTACTGATCCAGCAACAACGTTGAGGTTTCGGGTCTCTCCCAACACCTCCTTTGAGAGTTTGGTGTCTCAGGGTATGTGTTAGTCAGCTGTGCATGGCTGTAACAAAATACCCCACAGAATCAACTTAAGAAAGGTTTATTTCAGTTCATGGTTGTAGCGGTTTCACTCTGTAGTCGGTTGGCTCCATTTTGGGGGTGCCTGTGGAGAGGGAGGACATCATGGGGAGATCAAGTGGTGGAGGGAATTGTTACCTTGTAGCAGGGAAGAAAGAGAGAGGAAGAGGAGGGCAGGCCCTGATACTCCTACTAGGCCATGTCCCATGACCCAGTATCATCTCTCTAGGCCATGTCCCCATGACCCAGCTTCCTCTGTCTAGGCCACACCCCCACAACCTAGCTTCTTCCCTCTAGACCACACCCCCATGACCCAGCTTCCTCCCTGTAGGCCACGCCCCACAAACCAGCTTCTTCCCTCTAAGTCACACCCCCATGACCCAGCTTTCTCCCCCTAGGCCACACCTTCTAAAGCTTCTACCACCTTCCACAGTGCCCCAGGCTGGGGACCGAGCCTCCAACACATTCTAGATTCAGACAGCAGTGGGCCACAGGGACGGGGCCACTCCCCACCAGTATCCTGTCACCGAGGAGTAACGTTTTGCAGTGGTGACACAGGATCACAGGCACATCTCAGTTTTCCCTGAAACAGACCCTCGGCACACAAGTCCTGACACAGCTCTTAGGGAGCCCGTGGTGGGAAGTGGCTTTTCAAGTTCCAGGGAGCGGATGTGCTTTCTGGTCCTAGTCTTTTTCTCTTCCCTGTCCCCTCCTCCTGTCTGCCAGCTGCCCAGCCTGTGCTCTGGGAGGGAGGGAAGGTGACTCAGCAGAACAGTGACAGCACAGAGTGACAGCTGCTGGCTTTGAACAGCCAAAAGCCCAGCCTGGGGGCAAAGCCTGGCACAGTGGCACACACCTGTCATCCCAGTACTTGGGAGGCTGAGACAGGAGAATCGCAGGTTCGAGGTCAACCTTAGCAACTTAGCAAGACTCTCAGCAATGTAGCAAGACCCTATTTCCAAATAAAAATAAAATAGGACTGGAGGTGTTGCTCAGAGGTCTAATGTCCCTGGGTTCAATCCCTAGTACCACACCAAAAAAAAAAAAAATCAAAATAAATAAAAAATGAAAAGGACTGGGGATATACCTCAGAGGTAGAATGCTCTTGGGTTCAATCCCAAGTACCACAAAAAAGAGAGAGAGAGAAAGAGAGAGAGAAAAAGAGAAAAAGAGAGAGAAAGGAAGAGAGAAAGAAAGGGAGAAAGAGAGAGAGAAAAAGAGAGAAAGGAAGAAAGAGGGGGAGAAAGAGAGAGAGAGAGAGAGAGAGAGAAAGAAAGAAAGAAAGAAAGAAAGAAAGAAAGAAAGAAAGAGAAAGAAAGAAAGGAAGGAAAAGAAAGAAAGAGAAAGAAAGAGAGGGGACGGTGGTGGAGACAGGAGGAATGGAGAGCCTGCAGGGAGCCCTGGCCAACGCCACATTCCTGGGGCGTCCTGGACCCTGCAGCCTGGCCGGTTTCCTTGTGTCCTCTCTGGACACAACTGACTCCCCAGCATGGATCCTGGGTGACAGGACCCCTCGCTTAGCCTAAGGCTCTGTTCTGCTGTTGCCATCTGCAAATTCTCATTCTTTTGAACTTGGGACCCCACTTTTACATCCTGTCCCATGATTCACATGCCCAAGCCTGCTCTGGGACTCGATTTCCCCATCTGTGCATGAAGGGGGTGAACCGCGCCCCCGTAGCATGGGAAGGTCACGCACTGCCCCCTCCAGCCATCCCGGAGCTCCAGTTACCAGGCGGCAGTCACTTAAGGAAGCCTTTAACCGCCAGCCTGAGCCGATGACTCGAAGCTTCCGGAACCTTCCAGATCCTCGCTGTTTATTGTGTTTGCCCCTTCCATCTGTTTCCTGGAGCAGCGAGCTGTTGAAACAGCCACATGCTTGGGAGGGGACGGGCAGGGCAGCGGGCCAGGAGCAGCGTCCCCAGGGAAGTGGGGGCAGGGCTTCTGCAGGGGAGGACCCTGGTCGGTCCCCTTGCACCCTGGTGGCTTCCTGTTGAGGAGGACAGCAGGCGTTCCTAGCAGGTTCTCAGGGTTGACAGGAGCCCACAGACCATCTTTGTTGTCTTTTTCTTTTTTTTTTTTTTCTTTTTGGTACTGAGGATTAAACCCAAGAGCATTCTACCTCGGAGGTATATCCCCAGTCCTTTTTATTTTTCATTTATTTTGATTTTTTTTTTTTTTGGTGTGGTACTGGGGATTGAACCCAGGGGCATTCGACCTCTGAGCTACACCCCCAGTCCTATTTTATTCTTTATTTTGAAACAGGGTCTCACTAGGTTGCTGAGAGCCTCACTAAGTTGCTGAGGCTGTCCTTGAACTTGCGATCCTCCTGTCTCAGCCTCCAAGTACTGGGATTACAAGTGTGCGCCACCATGCCCAGCTTATTTTGAATTTTTTTTTTAAAAAATGTGGTGCTAGGAGCCGGGCGTGGTGGCGCATGCTTGTAATCCCAGTACTTGGAGGCTGAGACCGGAGGATCCGGGTTCGTGGCTAGCCTCAGCTACTTAGTGAGGCCCTCTGCAACTTAGTGAGACCGTGCTTCAAAATAAAGAACAAAAAATAGGGCTGGGGGTGTGGCTCAGAGGTAGAATGCCCCTGGGTTCAATCCCCAGTTCCGCAAAAAAAAAAAAAAAAAAATTGGTGCTAGGGATTGAACCCAGGGGCGTTCTACCTCCAAGCTACACCCCCAGCCCCTCTTATTTTTTGTTTTGAAACAGGGTCTCTCCAGTCCAAGATGGCGACTAAGGGAGACACCACGTTACGACCTCTCTTAGACATGGGTCTCAATTGCCGTGAAAGCAACTTCTCGACAGGAGAAGAAAAGCAACAAAAACTTGAAGTAAACCGAAAAATTTGAAACGTGACAGAATCAAAGCCAGAAGACAAAACAGAGGAAAGTAAAAAGCTCCAAGCGCCTTACCTAAGGAAAAGCGGCGGCGCCATCTTGGCCGGACCGCGCCGGCCGCTAGCGGCATCGCGGCTCCACACGCCACCAGCAGAGAGGCCAGAGACCTGTTGTAAGTTCAGCTGCAGGTCAGCGGAGACGAAAGCAAGCAGCGGCTCCGCCACACTCAAAAGAGACCGAACGGCGGCGGCCGCAGCGGCTGAGGCGGCGCCAGCGGCTGAGGCGGCGCCAGAGGCTGAGGCGGCACCATCTTGTCAGGACCTTGCCGGCGGCTACCAGCATGTGGCTTCTACACAAGACTCACAGAGACGCTAGTGACCTGTTGTGGATCCAGCAACCGCAGGATAGATAGCAGCAGTGAAGGCGAGCAGCGACTCGCTCCACACACGACACAGACCCGAACTACTGCGTTGGCAGAAGCGGCAGCGGCGCCATCTTGGTCAGACCGCGCCAGAGGCTACCGGCATTGCGGCTTCTGCAGGCCACCAACAAAGAAACCAGGGAGCTTTTCTAGAACCAGCACAGCAGAGCATCAGCGACAAAAGCGAGCAGCAGTTCGATCCACGCTGGGCAGAGTCCCCAGGGCCCGGAGTCCTGACCAGAACCTGCGGCAGCGGCTGAGCCCCCCCACCCAGAGATTAAGAGCAGCGCTCGACGAGACCGTAAGTCAACGAGCCGCCCCAGGGGAGACCACGCAGCGCGGCCACAGGGACCCGCGGGGTCTGAGGCTGTGCGTGCCCCGGCGGAGGTGGGAGTGGGGTCTGTTGTGGGATGCGGTAGATGCGTGGATAAGCAGACAGTCCCTGCTGACATTTGGGTGGGACAGACTTGCAGCCTGCGAGTTACAGCACCCTTATAGAGTCCCCGGGGATCGCCACAGGACATACAGCTGTGGTACCTGGGGAAGAATTGGACCAAACCAGCCCTCTCTGTGGAAAACGTGGAGTTCCATGTTTGCACAGAATCAGGGCAAAGCGACACCCGCTGCTTCTGTAGGCAAAGGGAGACACAAGCCAGGGGCCCCCTGTTGGTGACACCTGCCATAGGTATAGACAGAGACATAGGGACAGCCCAAGTGGAGACCACAGAGACTGGTGCTTGCAGTGAGAGGGGCAATAGTGGCACTGGTCACCTGCACAGGTAATAAGAGGCGCTAGGCAAGGGTCCCAATCACTGAAGGAGACCAAGAATTGGGCCTGCAAATGGACATTATACCGAGCAAGTTAGAATAACCATTCACTAAAGGCTATTCACCTTTAAGGCTCACCTAGTAGCAACTATCTACCTCCAGGATAAGAAACTATAAAAGGAGAGAGATTAGACATAAGAAACCTACAGAGTGAGAGAGAGAGAGCTACTAAAAGCAACAAAGGTATAAACATAAGAAACCTGAAATCATGAAAAGGAAGAATAGCAAAGAAACAATGAGCTCCCACAACCCCACAACAACAGAACCTGCCAACACAGGAGTACAAAGATTGCCAGAAGGACAATTCAGTACTTTAATAGTAGAAATGATACAGGATTTCCGAAAAGAATTCAGGGAGAGCCTGAAAGAATGAAGGATCAAATAAAGAATCTGACACCCTGAACAGGAATCAAAAAGAAGCTCTGAAGGAAGTGAAGGATGCAATAATTGAAATGAAGGCATCAATACAGACCATCAACAAAACACTAGACCACATTGAAAACAGAATCTCACTTTTAGAAGATGACCTCTCCAAAAATGAACGCATAGTATATAAATTAGAAAAAAAACAATTTGACAGCACACAGAAGAAAAAACACAAATGGCCAATAAATGTATGAAAAATGTTCAACATCATTAGCAATCAGAGAGATGTAAATCAAAACTACCCTGAGATTTCACCTAACCCCAATTAGAATGGCAATCATTAAAAACACAAACAACAACAAATGCTGGTGAGGATGTGGAGAAGTAGGAACTCTAATACACTGTTGGTGGGATTGCAAATTAGTGCAACCGCTTTGGAAAATAGTGTGGAGGATCCTCAGAAGAATGGGAAGGAACCTACCATATGACCCAGCAATACCACTTCTAGGCATCTACCCAAAAGAACTGAAACCAAACTACCAGACTAATGCATGTGTATCTATGTTTATAGCTGCACAATTCACAATTGCCAAATTATGGAACCAGCCAAGATGCCCATCAACTGATGAATGGATTACGAAACTGTGGTATATGTACACAATGGAATTTTACGCAGCCATAAAGAAGAACAAAATTACATCATTTACAGGGAAATGGAGGGAACTGGAGAGCATTATGCTAAGTGAGATTAGTCAGTCACAAAGAGTGAAAAGTCAGATGTTCTCCCTAATATGTGAAAGCTAGGGAGAATGGGACTTAGAAGGGACTCCAGACAAAGAAGAAAACTTTAGATGAGCAAGAAGGGGACCTAACTGAGGGAGATGGGAGGGGGGAAGAGGGAAACCCACCAATGCACATGATGTATACACACAAATTTATCAGAGTCAATCACTATGCTGAGCACGAAAAGGAGGGAAGGGGGAGGGAATAGGGTGAGATTTGAGGGAGGGCTAAATGAGCAATGTGCGCATGCATGCTTCTGATACCCTGACATTTATCAAAATGTATAACTACAATGCACCAATAAATGAATATATTTAAAAAAAAGAAACAGGGTCTTGCTAAGTTGCTGGGGCTGGCCTCGAACCTGCGATCCTCCTGTCTCAGTCTCCCAAGTACTGGTATGATGGGTATGAGCCTCTGCACCAGGCATGTCCTCATCTTTATGACTTAGAATAGGAGCCAGGCATGGAGGCGTACGCCTGTCATCCCACTACTTGGGAGGCTGAGACAGGAGGATCTTAGGTTCACAGCCAGCCTCACAACTTAGTGAGACCTTGTTTCAAAATAAAAAATAAAATAGGACTGGGGGTGTAGCTCAGAGGCAGAATGCCCCTGGATTCAATCCCTAGTACCACAAAAAAAAAAAAAAGGACAAAGTGAAGCAGATCTTTGAGACAGGCCCCTGAACGTGTCCTGACGTGGCTCCCAGAAGCCCCTGGGCTCTAGCTGGACCAGAAGCTGAGGAACTGAGTGGTGCCCCACCCACAGCCTCCATTCAGTGAACTTGACCAGGAAATGCTTCTGAGAGGGACTGGTCTCATTTTCTGTCCAGTGTGGGCGTCCTCAGGATGTATGACCTGTTCCACTAATGTGCAGGTGATTTTAAGGACTTCCAGTGGCCCAGCCCACAGAGATAACCTCCTCTCTCTACATGTGCGCTATAGGACTTAGAGTATGGTGCAACATCTTAATACTTGCTCATAAGAACTTGTATTATCATAGTGGTTCTCAATGGTTGGAACACCTTTCCAACCCAGGGGACATTTATCCATGGCTCAAAGACATTTTTTTTTTTGGTACTTGGAACTGATCCCAGGGGTATTCTACCTCTGAACTGCACCCCCAGCCTTTTTTATTTTTTGTTTTGAAACAGGGTCTTGCTAGGTTTCTGAGAGTCTCACTAAGTTGTTGAGGCTGTCCTTGCACCTTTCATCCTCCTGTCTCAGCCTCCCAAGTACTGGGATCACAGGTGTGGGCCACCATGCCTGGCTTGAAAGATATTTTTGATGTCACACCTGGGGGAAGGCTGGTTTCCAGCGGCCAGGGGCTGGGGGTGCTGCTAAACATCCTCCAACACACAGGATAACTTCCGGAACAGAAATATCCAACCCCAAACGATGGTGCGGAGGTTGAGAAGCCCTGGCAAGCAGTCGTAATTAATTTTGGTATTTGCAACAAATGAAATGAGCTACTAACACTGGAACTCCACTTTGTAGAACAGCTACCCTCAGGAAGTGCATTTTTTAGGTTCTGCCTTCTGAATTCGTTACCATGGGATCCGAATTGATGGGGTCCCAAATCAAGAGTCTGTGGAAAGCTGGGCGCGGTAGGGTACACCTGTCATCCCAGTACTTGGGAGGCTGAGACAGGAGGATCACAGGTTCAAAGCCAGCCTCAGCAACTTAGCGAACCCTCAGCAACTTAGTGAGACCCTGTTTCAAAATAAAAAAGGGCTGGGGGTGTAGCTCAGAGGTAGACTACCCCTGGGTTCAATCCCTAGTACCAAAAATAAATAAATAAATAAATAAATAAATAAATGAAAGAAAAGAAAAACAAGTCTATGGAAGGAACCTCAGATGATTTTCACATTGTCCTTGACATGTTTGAATTCTTTTTTTTTTTTTTTTGGTACTGGGGATTGAACCCAGGGGCATTCTACCTCTGCGCTCCACCCCCAGCCCAATTTTATTTATTTTTTTAGTTTGAAACAGGGTCTCACTAGGTTGTCGAGGGTCTTGCTAAGTTGCTGAGGCTGGCCTCCAACCTGCGACCCTCCTGTCTCAGCCTCCCAAGGACTGGGATGACAGGTATGTGCCACCACGCCCGGCTATGTTTGAATCATTAGTTCCATTTTGCTGACGAGGACATTGAGGCTGGGAGAAAAGGATGAGGTGAGGACTTCCTGGAGGTGTCTGTACCCCAAGATTTACCATTCACTTCAGGGCCCAGGCTGAGAACAGAAGAAGCCAAGAGCTGGAGGCCGGTCCTCGGGACTGGCAGCCCGGGTGGCCACCTCCCTGTCAGGCCCCTTGGCAGCAGCCCGGTGCTGTCCAAGACCCTGCCCGCCCTGCCCCAGCCCCTCGACCCCCATTAGCTACACAACTCTGGCTTGAAATAAGCCTTCACACATCTGGAAGTCCGGGGGGGGGGGCGTTCCTTTGACAACCCTTGATTTAAAAGCCCCTGGAAATTCCTGCCTGGCTGCCGTGACGTGAGCAGCCAGGTACCCAGGCCCCGGGAGACGGGTGGGGGCGGCCACATCTGCTCCCAATTACCCCGGGGAGGGACTTCTCCACCATGTGCAGTAACAGGAGCTCCTGGCCTCTGATTTACGGTGCCCTGGGAAGGGGGCCTGGGGAGCAATTACTAGCTGCATTGAGCCGGGTGGGGCTGGAGCTCTGCACAGCTCAGATCCTGGCAGGCTGAGCACCCTCCCCAGGCAGAAACCGAGGCCCTCAAAGATTCCCTAGCTGGCTGCAGCCTCAGAGCTGGGAACAGGGCTCAGCCTCCATTCCTGCCCGCGAGTAAGCTCGGATTCCCAAATGGCTTATGTGGACACATAAAACCCAAACTTCTCAAGCCCTACAACTTCTGACCTGCACCTTGAACCCTGCCCCTTCCTGCTTCTTCTTTTTTCTTTAAACAGCTTTATTGAGACATTATGAATATATAAAACTCCCTCACTTAAAGCATATAGTTGAGCCAGGCTTGGTGGTGCATGCCTGTAATCCCAGTACTTGGCAGTCTGAGACAGGAGGATCGTAGGTTTGAGGCCGGCCTCAGCAACTTAGTGAGGCCCTCAGCAACTTAGTGAGATGCTGTTTCAAGATGAAAAAATAAAATAGGGCTTGGTTTGTAGCTCAGAGGTAGAATGTCCCTGGGTTCAATCCCCAGTACCAGAATAAATAGATAGAACACATAGTTGCGCTGGGCGTGGTGGCGCACACCTATAACCCCAGTACTTGGGAGGCTGAGGCGGGAGGATCACAGGATGGAGGCCAGCCTCAGCAACATAGTGAGACTCTCAGCAACCTAGCAAGACCCTGTTTAAGCAGCGGGGCAGAGGTGGCCATCACTTACTGAATAAGCACGGCTTTTCTGCCTTGGTTAGTTTTATAACTTGGCCTTCTGACAGAGCTTTGATTTGAAGAAAGGTACCCCCACCCTGTGCATCAGGAGAGCTTGGCCAGGGCTCATCCCTCCTGTTCCCTCTGGCAGAAGTTGGAGACACCCAGCAGGGAGTGTCCCTGACCCTGGAGAGAGGGCTATCTCTGTGGGTCAGAGGGAATCGGCACCTACCTAACTCACAGCGCTGATGGCAGAGGATGGAGATCCAGGGGAAATGTACGAGATCCAACGGAGATGTTCGGCCACTATGCTCAGCAGGCGGAGGGGACTTGTCCGAAGCCTCAGCTTCACTTGCTCAGGCCCTCGGGGACAGCAGGTGGCCTTCAGCTGCAGTTGACAGCAGGCAGGCTGGGCTGGCGCTCGGGGAGGGTGGAGCTCTGTGATCGATTGGTAATGTCTGTCCCGGGCGGAAGATGTGTGGCTGTCGTGCATGTGCCAGGCATCCGCTGGCTTTGATCTGCCCCAGCAGGGACATGAACTCTGGTCTCCTTCGTGGCCCCCGGTGGCCCCAGTGCGCTTTCTCTTCTTTCTTATTGTCGTCGAGTGCGTCAAAGGTCCGCCCTGGCCTACTTCCCAGTGGAACAGCCATTGCTGAGATGAATAGGCTGCTCTCAGGGAGGAAGCGGGGTCACTCGATGAGTTCCCGTTCTTTTAGAATGAGATGCTTAGTCATGCTGCCGGGGACAAGTCGGTGGGCTCCTGGCCAGAGGAGCACAGTGCTGCTTTGCTGAACCCCTCCTGGGCTGTGGACCTGGTTTCCCAAGATGTCCAAGGTCACGTTCTGGGAGGGTTTTTGCAGCAGCCCCATCCTGCCATGCTGTGATGGGGCACGCGGGGTGGCTGCAGGAGCAAGGAGAGGCACTCCGCTGCTTCTTAGGAACCATGACACCTGCCATTACGATGAACAATTTGAAAGCGCCGTCTCCACTCCACGGCATAAGCAAATCACTCACATTTATTGTGACGCAGAGAACCACGGATAAACAAATGAGAAGAAAATAGCAGCAATGCCCCACCCCACTCCCTGTAGGAAAGCACCGTTTACACAAATTGGTGCACAGTAGGAGACCCTTCCTGAGCTGGCTTTAACCCCGTAGGTGCTAGATCGTGGCAGGTCTGGGGCTCCCGGCTGGGTTGGCCTGCCTGGGGCTCAAGTGGCCATGCTCAGCAACCGGCCTGCGAGCACTTCTGTTTCCAGCTGGGGCATCCTGGCTGGTTCTCAGGGTGTCTGTTCTCCCTTCTCTGAGAGTCAGTAGACATACTGGCTGGATATAAGCCTGGACTCAGGGATGACATCAGTGGATGGACTCCGGGCACAGCCAACAGTCCTGTTTGCTTTTGAAGTTTTGCAGCTTCTAGAGGGTGGGTTGTGCCACAAATACCCCTTTATTTTTTTTATTTTTGGTACCAGGGATTGAACCCAGGGCCATTCTCCCTCCGAGCTGCACCCCAGCTCCCCCCTTTTAATTTTGAAACAGGGTCTTGCTAAGTTGCTGAGGATCTCACTAAGTTGCTGAGGCTGGCCTCCAACCTGTGATCCTCCTGTCTCAGCCTCCCAAGTACTGGGATTAAAGGCAAGAGTGCTGGTTTCGAATATTGTTACGAGTGCACTTCATTGCGGTCTCAGACGTGACACCTGTTCAGCGTTGGTCACACGGCTCTTTTTATTAAAGTGGGATGGTATCCATCTTGCCTGACATTTCGCAGTCAGACTATAATTCTGACAAGGGCCCAGGGACTCTGACCTGCTCCCTTGTGTATATGTGGCATCTGACACATAGTCGTTGCCCAAGAAACACCTGTCGAAAGCGAAAGAGAAGCATGCTTTAGCACTCAGCCGTGTTCTTGTCCATCTTTCATGGTAAATGTTCTTCTACACATTGATGGTTGCCTAGCTTCCCCTTTTATGGATAATCAGGAAAGAACGTGAACCTGCTGAGGTAGAAAAGGGGTCTAGTCTACTGAGCAGAGGCCAGGGTGTCTGGGCCAAGGCCTGCAAGAAGTAGGAACCCACAGATGAATGTTCCTGTTGCCTCCTGTCTACATTTCTGCGATTCCTTTGCTCCCTCTCCTTGACTTTGGCTGTTCCTGTGTCCTCACTACCTAGATCCTGATGTGCTGGAAGTCAGTCTCTATCTGTGTCTTACTCTCTGGCAACCCCAGCACAGACTCTGATTTGCCCTTCTGGGATCAGGTGCTCACTGTTCATCCAATGAGGGAGAAGGACCAGAATCAAATGAGGCTGCCTGGTACATGGATTCTGATTGGCTCTTCTGGGATCAGGTGCTCACTGTTCATCCAATGAGGGAGAAGGACTAGAATCAAATGTGGCTGCCTGGTGCATGAACTCTGATTGGCCCTTCTGGGGTCAGGTGCTCACTCCTTGTCCAATAAGAGAGAAGCGCCAGTATCAAATAATATGGCTGCCAGGTGCATTGATATCCAATGATCTATCCCCAATTGTCTTCCATTTCTCTCCCCATCTCTCTACTCAAATCTGATTTCAGTTTCAATCCAGTGACCCGGATTTAGTTTCTGTGCACGTTGCTGGCCTCAGCTCTAGGGTTTGACCGACTTAACCCCATCCCTCATCCATTAGGGATAAGGTCCCTGGCAGCCTCGTGGGCCCGTCTCATGTCTCTGAGCCTTTAATCTGCGCAACATGATTTCCAGGGAGGAGGGAAGTTTCGCCGAGCGAAGCCTGTTTAGTACCAGCAAGTCTGTTCATGATCTGAAATGCAGCTGAAAAAATAAATAGAATTAAAAAGACAGCTCAGGCCAGTGTTCCCAGAGACCGTTTTACACGGGTGCGTAATGAATGCTGAGCTCAGGGCGGTGGTGCCAAAAAGCAAAATAAATTCTTAGAGTTGGTCTGTTTCCTGCCTGCAATACGTTTGCTAGTTCCAAACAAACATATTTGTCAATACAACACAATTAGGAGGGCTGAGCCAGCCAGACCATCAAATAGCCTGAGAGGCAGAACGTGGCGCCCTGTTAGAAGGAGCCAGGGTTTCTGTGTGATAGGATCAGATCAGTAGGGCTGGCTGGCCATACATCCCCCGCCAGGACGGGCTTTGTTCCCCCTTCTAGTTACTGACAGAGTTTAGCAATTTTCTCCCCTTTCCTCCTTCCCCCCTTCCTCGTGACTATGGAGTTACTCCCTCCCTAATCTTTTTCTTGGGCACATACCGGGGATTGAACCCAGGAACATTCTACTTCTGACCCACACCCCTAGTCCGATTTTATTATTTATTTATTTATTGTGGTACTGGGGATTGAACCCAGAGGCATTCTACCTCCGAGCCACACTCCCAGCCCAATTTTATTTCTTATTTGGAAACAGAGTCTCACTAGGTTGATGCTGAGGCTGTCCTCGAACCTGCAATCCTCCTGTCTCAGCCTCCCAAGTACAGGTGTGTGGCACCACGCCCAGCTTATTTTTTATTTTGAAACAGGGTCTTGCTAAGCTGCTGAGGGTCTCTCTAAGTGGCTGAGGCTGGCCTTGAACCTGCGATCCTCCTGTTTCAGCCTCCCAAGTACTGGGATGACAAACATGTACCATCACACCTACCTTGTAGTTAATTCTTTGAACTTCCTTTGCTTCTTGCCCCATCTTCCCACCATATCACCAGGCCCCACCCTCACAGTCTTACATTCCAGAACATTTCAGAAGGTACCCTGTGAATTCTTTGCATGTCTACCTCCCCGCTAAACTCCTGTTCCTTCTTCCTGTTTCTCCTTGGATGTCCGCTCTCCAGGGCCCTTCCCTGGCTCTGCCGGGATGGATTAAGTTTCCTTCCTGCTTCCCCCAGCAAGTCCTGTGCACACCCCTCTTTCCTGCTGAGGTGCCCCTGTTCCCGCTGGCCAGAGCCTGTTTGCAGGAAAAGGGGGGGACTTTCCTCAGCATCTCCTGGGTACTACAGGTTCCCCCACTCTCTTCAAGTGCGCCCTGAACCTAGGGACTTCCGGGCAGCCTCTGGGAAGTACCCAAGGAGGTTAAGTACTTCGCAGCACTTATAGTTTTAGGCAGTTAAAAGAGGATTGTGAGCCAGGTGTGGTGGCGCATGCCTGTAATCCCAGTACTCCAGAGGCTGAGACAGGAGGATCACGGGTTTGAGGCCAGCCTCAGCAACTTAGCAAGACCCTCAGGCACTTAGTGAGACTCTGTTTCAAAATGAAAAAAAAAATAAAATAGGGCTAGGGGTGTAGCTTGGAGGTAGAACACCCCTGGGTTTAATCTTCAATACCAAAAGAAAAAAAAAACACAAAAAAAACTCCAAAAAAAAAGATAATTGTGTTGAGCAGCGTGTGGAAGCCACTCCAAGCATCCAGGCCGGGCTGGGCTGGGGTAAGAGCTTGCACAAACCACTCCCGCCCTTTGGCTTCCACTTTTGATGGCTTGGTTCTCTGCCAGGCTGAGCCCCAGGCGGAGAAATAAGTACCTGTTCAGACCGGTGGCGCCGCCCCTCCCTCCCCGTCCCCACAGTGTGCTTTTCAATAGGAGGTGAAGTGAATTCATTATGAGCCACCCTGTGTGTTCACGGGCACGCATTGTCTTGGCGCCAGCTCCTGTTCTGCACTGTGCAATCGGGGCTGGGAACCAGCCGCCGCGCCCTGCCCCCTGCTCCGGAGGGTTTCCCAACCGCGCTCTGTGGGCGCCCTTGAATGTCTGCCATGCCGGGGAGGCCGCACATTCCTCCCGCGGCTGCCTCCCTGGGCTTTGAGGAAATTTGCTGGCGGCGGCGGCTGCTGTCTTTTTTGCAAGAGGCGGGAGGGCCTGTCGGAAACGTTGCTCTTAATCTGCCCATCTCCCCGGAGCCCCCAGCAGCCCGGGAGGAGGGAGGAGATAAGCCACGTGCAGCCGGCAGGGGATTAAGAGCTGCTGTTTTTTGAGCTCTTTGTAGCACGGGCTAACGTTAGCATGCTGGGGTGCGGTCGCTCGGGGTGCGCAGGGGTACGGGGAGCGAGGTCGGCACCACCCAGCCCATCCTGCCCGCATCTGGAGTCCCTCCTGGGCAGCTGTGGCGAGGAGAAGAGAAAGGAGCCCCTCATGGCTTGGGAACGCGTAGGAGCTTGTGTAGCTGTGGCTCTTGTGAACTAAATGTCCCTGCGATCTGAGTGACAGTGACCAGCACTCCCTCTGCTTCTGCTAAGTCCTGTTCACGGAGTGTCTCAGTTAATCTTCAGGGTCAGTCTGCATCGCGGGGGGCGGAGCTGTCCTGATCCCTGCATTTCAGATGGGGACATTGAGCCTTAGATAGGGTCCGGGACGCACTCTTCCTCTAAGCCACGCTGGGCTTTGGCAGACATCGTGGTTTAGGAAAGTCCGGGAGACTTCAGCCCGGCTCCGAGCTCTGTTCGGTTCCTCCATGGGCCCCATCGCCCCACAAAGCCCCAATTTGCTCCTTACGATACTGGAAGAATCATGTCTGTCTTACAGGCTGCTGTGGAATTAAAGCGAATCACTTGTATAACGTGTGTCTGTCAGGGGTTAACTGTGCCCCCCCAAAAGACACATTGCAGTCCTAACACCCCGTGTGTCCGAGTGGGATCCTACTGGGAAATGGGGCCCTTGTAGACGTAGCTGAGGTCATTGTAGCAGGTGGCCCTTCATCCAGTATGGCTGGTGTCCTGATTCACAGTGGAGTTTGGACACAGACTCAGAGATGGCCACATGAAGACAGAGAGACAGTCATGCTACCACATGCCAGGGATTGCTGAGGGTGGCAGAGAACTTCTAGAAGCTGGAGAGGCAGGAAGCCTTCCTCCCTGGAGCCTGCAGAAAGAGCAGGGCCCGGGCGATACCTGGATCCTGCGCCTCCAGTCCCCAGGACTGGGACACGATGCCTTGTGTTGTCTGAAGCTGACAGTGTTGGGGCTCGGTCGTGGCAGTCTCAGGAAGCAAAGGCCGTTCTGGAGGGTGGCAGCTGCTGACCCGGCCTCTCGTCCTCTCCAGGGCACCAGAGAGCTATAGGATGCCACCTACCGCTTGGTGTGCACTACGGTCTTACCTGCAGTCCTGGTGACTCTGGGCCTGCAGGCTTTTCTCTGATGCTGAAGCAAGCCCGGCTGGGCATGGAGCGGGCTGCAGGGCCACGCATTCGAGTCCCTCAACAAGGATGGGAACTGGGGGTGATACCCGGCTCCCTTGTCCCTGAGGTGTAATCTGCAGGACTGAGCCCCAGTGTTGCTTTGGGGAACACCAAGAGAAAGGTGGGCCTGGGGCGGTACTCAGACAGCACCTACCTTCTGCTCCTGAGCCCAGTCGAGGTCTGCCTGCTGTGCGTCTTCCAACTAGATGGACCCGTACCTGCTCCTCAACCAGGTGGGGGCTTTGAAGATCACCAAGGCCCCCAAAACTCTCTCTGGGAGAGGGAGCCCATGCCAGCGACAATGGAGGATTCTCGGGCGCGGGTCTTGGGTAGGCTGCTGGTCAGCTGGGCTGCACCCTACAACAGGTAGGGAAGACCCAGCTGCTGCTACCCAGGGCCCCTAGAGGCAGGGGGTGCAGCAGAGGGGAGCTGGCTCTTAGGGGGTAGCACGGGCCAAGGGAGAGGTGCTGGGAGCTGAGCTGAAGTTGGACCGCCCTTCCTAGCGCATCCTTGATGCGCTAGGAATATTAACCCGGCCGATGGTACCAGTGCTGAGATTTCCCATGAAATAATCGACAGGGCCAGGTTCACGCACGGTGCAAAGGGAGCCCGTGTGGCAGCCAGAGACACAGAGAAAAGAACGGAAAGGAAAGGAAAGAAAACCTCTGTGCTCAACTTACTGCATTAAATTGTGGGAAGGAAGAGGCTCAGAAGTTGGGAAGAGAGTCTTCATGTTTCCTTCATTGGGCTGAGTGGAAATGGTATCAAATAAAGTCTCACTATCAAGTACAAATCTCCTCGACCAACGCACCAGAAAGAGACCGTCATCAGCACCCTTCTGCTCTCCATACAGCGAGCCAGAAGTGGTTGCTTTCCAATTCCTTCTTAGGACGAGAGGCCTATGGCCGCACTGAAAAGGATGCTCATTTTTAGGTCCGGCAGCAATTTTTTACTTTGTGTGTGGTGCTAGGGATTGAACCCAGGGGCATTCTACCTCTGAGCTACGCCCCCAGCCCTTTTTATTTGGAAACAGGGTCTTGCTAAGTTGCTGAGAGTCTCTTTGCTAAGTTGCTGAGGCTGGCCTTGAACCTGCGATCCTCCTGTCTCAGCCTCCCAAGTACTGGGATGACAGGTGTGCACCACCGCACCTGGCTTCAGCAGCAAGTTAATAACAGCAGGGAGGGGATAAACCCCAGCAAACCTTAACTTGCTCATATGCATGGAGAGCTTGCTCGAGTGTTCTTTCATTTATTTTCAGTCTGGTGCTATTATTAATAGTCTGCGTCTACCCAGTAGGTGAGGTTCTCCTGGGCCACATGGTTCGGCCACGCAGAGCCAGGGTTCAGGCTGGGGACGGGGAGCGCGTCTCCAGAGCTCTGCTCTTCACTATCCTCTGCAGTTTCTCTACGAAGTACCCCCTTAAATCCTCCCATTGATTTTAACTCACATCCTGATCTCTAAAACGCCACAAAATGAAGAAGCTTGTGTCTCCAGGCGAGGAATTACGGAACCTCTGAGCCCGGGGAAGGATTCCATAATTCACCACTGCCCCCTCCTTCCCGGGAGAGCTGAGGGGAGGACAGGATGTCCCGGGCTGGTGGCCCTGCAGCACTGAACACAGTGCCACCTGCCCTTGACCCACGGGAATGCCACAATGGCCCCGGGGAGCCATGGCATCTACTGGCAACTGGACTGGACCCTGCGGGCTAGTGGAGAACTTTTCCGTGGCCGATCCAATCCTGGGCTCTGTGCTGATTCCAAATCCCCCGAAGCCTCGTCCAGAGGTTGACCCAGACTCCCCTTCTCTTTTAATTATTCAGGACCTGACACGCTGCCTGGGAATACATCGTTCCGCGTACCCGGCCGCTAAGATTAAATATTAGAGGAAACTCTTTTAATTAATTTTTAATGCGTGCTTTAAAACAATTCTTCATACCTCACCACACACCGAAACAGAGTACTTAAAAGAAGAATTAACGCTCGGGCTCTCAGGGGCTTGGAGGGCTAGATGGTCCCGATTTCGCTTGCCTCTAAGCTCCGCATCAGCAGGCCTCAGCAGGGACCGCATCCCAGGTGTGAAAGTGCAGGGACGGGGTGGCCTGGTTTCAAAGGGACAGTTCCGATTTATGCCTGTCATCCCGATGCGCCTATATGTGTCGCCTCTTTCCTCCTCAAAGTATTCCAGGTGGATGCTAAAGTGTTTGGTCACCCTGTTTAAAGGCCACCTGTCCTGAACTAGTGATATCTGTCCCAGGCTAATCCTACCTGTGTCCCTCTCAATGCATTCCCTCCCTCCCTCCCTCCCTCCCTTCCTACCTTCCTTCCTTCCTACCTTCCTTCCTTCCTACCTTCCTTCCTTGGTACTGGGGATTGAACCCAGGGGTGTTCTACCTCTGAGCCCTTTTTAAATTTTGAAACAGGATCTCGCTAAGTTGCTGAGGGTCTTGCTAAGTTGCTGAGGCTGGCCTTGAACCTGCGATCCTCCTGTCTCATCCTCCTAAATACTGGGATTACAGGCGAGCGCCACCATGCTTGGCTCATAAGTTGATTTTGATTTAAGTGCTAGGCTGTGTGTAGGGGAGAGACGTTTGTCCTCTTCCTCTTGTTACCCATCTTGGAGTCCAGGGACGGAGTAAGATCGCAGGTGCAGGACCCGAAGATAGGCGCTGTCCTCAGGTGACCTTCCTTGCATGGGTACCCTCGCTTCTTTGACGCAAAGCTTCTGCAGGCAGCTGGGAGGCTAATTCCTGCTGAGGCCAGCAGAAAAGAAAGTAAAAGGGGCCGAGGCTTTTAATGCACGTCTCTTTTCTCTTCTCTGCAAGTTTATTCCCAGCCACAGAGCCTTGCTAGCGTCTCCTCCTCCTCCTCCTCATTATTATTATTATTATTATTGTTATTATTACTATTATTATTATTATTATTATTATTTGTGGTACTGGGGATTGAACCCAGGGGCATTCTACCCCCGAGCTACACCCCCAGCCCTATTTTTTATTCTTTATTTTGAAACAGGGTCTCACGAAGTTGCGGAGGGCCTCACTAAGTAGCTGAGGCTGGCCTTGAACCTGCGATCCTCCTGTCTCAGCCTCCCGAGTACTGGGATTACAAGTGTGTGCCACCATGCCTGGCTTTTTGCTAGCTTAGAGTGGGTAGCACCCCTGGGTCTCTGACCCTCTCTGGCTTTCATTGTTGACTTTACATTAGAATAAACTGGGGTGATCCTAAAGGTATTAGAGCCAGGGCCCTGCTCAGATTCAGGTGGGTGGGACTTTGGGTGGGAGGGGAATTCTAATTAGAGAAGTCTTTTTAATTTTTTTTTGTGGGGGGAGGTTACTCAGGATTGAACCCAGGGTTGTTCTTCCTCTGAGCTATACCCTAGTCCCATTTTATTTTATTTTTTTTGTTTGTTTTGAAACAGGGTCTCACTAAGTGGTAGAGAGTCTGGCTAAGTTATGGAGGCTGGCCTCAAACCTGTGATCCTCCTGTCTCAGCGTCCCTCCTGTCTCAGCTTCCCAAGTACTGGGATTACAGGCATGTGCCACCATGCCTGGCTGTTTTGAAATTTAAAAAAATGAAGCCAGATGTGGTGGCGCATGCCTGTAATCCCAGTACTTGGGAGACTGAGACAGGTGGATCTCAGGTTTAAAGCCAGCCTCCGCAACTTAGTGAGACCATTTAAAAAAAAAAAAAAATAGTTCTGGGAGTGTAGCTCAGAGGTAGAATGCCCCTGGGTTCAAGTCTTAGTACCACAAAAAAATATAAAAATAAAAGATGAAAAGAGCTGGGGGTGTAGCTCAGAGGTAGAGTGCTCCAGTACCAAAAAATTTTAAAAATTAAAAAAGGAAGTCTCAGCTGGGTGTGGTGGTGCATGCTTGCAATCCCAGTACTTGGGAGGTGGAGACAGGAGGATCGCAGGTTCAAAGCCAGCCTCAGACACTTAGTGAGGCCCTGTTTCAAAATAAAGAATAAAAAATAGGGCTGGGGGTGCAGCACAGAGGTAGAATACCCCTGAGTTCGATCCCCAGTACCACAAGAAAAAAAGAGGAGGAGGTTTATTTATTTATTTATTTATTTATTATTTTTTTAGTACTGGAATTGAACCCAGGGGCATTCTACCTCTGAGCTACACCTCCAGCCCTATGTTATTTTTATTTTGAAACAGGGTCTTTCAAGGTTGATGAGAGTCTCACTACTTGCTGTGGCTGGCCTTGAACCTGCGATCCTCCTGTCTCAGCCTCCCAAGTGCTGGGATGACAGGCGTGTGCCACCACACCCGGCTCGGAGGAGGTTTATTTAGTTCATGGTTCTGAGTGTCACACTGACCTGCAGATCTCTGTGGCAAAGGCTTCCCTGGGCTGCGTCGCCTCGTGACCCAGATGGCAAATGTGAGAACAGGTGCCTGAGCTGGCAAGATTGCAACCCCAGCCTGAGCAGGAGCTGGCAGCTGGCTCGGGCTTTGGTAGCAGCTGGCTGTCAGTAGTGCCCCCTCCAAGAGCCCAGGATTCCCTCCGGGTGCTGCCCACTAGCTCCGCCTCTTAAAGGTTCCACAGCACCTGCCAAAAGCTTGCTCTTCCGCAGGACCAAACCATAGCCGACCACTGCACCCAAAACGCTACAGGCTGGGGGCTTCAACCACAGAACTTTGTTTCGTATAGTTCTGGATGCCCAAGGTCAATATGTCAGCAGGAGCTGGGTGCAGTGGTGCACCCCTCTCATTCCAATACTTGGGAGGCCTAGAGAGGAGGATTGCAGGTTAGAGGCCAGACTCAGCAACTTAGCAAGACTCTCAGCAAATTAGCGAGACCCTGTTTCAAAATTTAGAAAATAAAATAAAATAAAAAGGTCTGGGGGTGTAGCTCAGAGGTGGAATGTTCCTGGGTTCAATCCACAGTAGAAAAACAAAAGGTGCCAGTAGGGTTGGCTTATCCTGAGTCCTCCCTCCTGGACCCTCACAGGTCACCTTCTCCCCATGTCCTTTTATCCCATGTCCTTCATCTGTGTGTGGGTGCCCCGGTATCTCTCTCTTAAGTTCAAAGTTCCCTTCATATTCAGTTAGGGTCTACACTAATGAACTCATTTAACTTAATCAACTCTTTTAAAAAGAAGTAGTAAACATATTTACTATTATTATTATTATTATTGATACTGGGGATTGAACCAGGGGACATTTTTCCTCCAAGCTGCACCCCCAACCCTTTTTAAATTTTTTTGTCTTAAAACAGGGTCTTGCTAGGTTGCTGAGGCTGGTCTTCAACCTGCGATCCTCCTGTCTCAGCCTCCCAAGTCCTGGGATGACAGGCGTGCACCACCACGCCTGGCTGTCATAAATTTATATTAAAGGAACAGGATCCTAGCTCCAAATACAGTCGCCTTCAGGAGTGGGAAGGTTTGGGCTTCCACATATGAATTTTGGGGAGACACAATTCAACCCACAACATGTTGGGCCATTTGAGCAGATAGCCGAGGTGGTGTTCAGAGGATGCCTGGGGTGAGCGCTGATTAAACAGGAGTGAGGAGGATGTGAAGAAACCCGGGCTGCAGCGTACAACCTCATCAACCTTCCGGCTCTGGTTACCTGACCCTTCTGCTATGTTGTTCTTAATGTCCAGACCCTCTTGCTAACTTCTATTCATTCCTGGGAACATCCTGTTTTTGTTTAAAGGATGTATTCTCTTCTCTCTTCAAGGACATAAAAAAAAAACCCTCCTGCTCCTTGCGCCCTCTAAGTTTTTCTTTCTCTCCCCTTTTATCTGTTTTGGTGTCTGTGCAGCTGGGAGACCTCTCCCAACGTCAGGGGGCATGTGCGTCTGTCTGGTGGGAAACCCATGAAGACTGTTTCCCAAGAGACTCCAGATATCAAATTTTGTGTGTGTGTGTGTGTGTGTGTGTGTGTGTGTGTGTGTGCGTGCGCGCGCAGTATTGGGGGTTGAGCCCTGGGGCATTCTACCCCTGAGCTACATGCCCAGCCCTTTTGATTTTTTTTTTTTAATTTGGAAACAGGGTCTCACTAAATTGCTAAGGGTTTCACTAAGTTACTGAGGCTGGTCTCTAATCTACGATCCTCCTGTCTCAGCCTCCCAAGTATTGGGATTCCAGGCATGTGCCACCACGCCTGGCTCCCAGTCCAGGCTTCTTATAGGTAGCCTTCCCTGCAGGTAGTTAGCAGAGAGGAGAAATCAAAGCCCGGACAGGTTGTCACTTGTCCCCAGCTTTCTAAACTTTCCATTTGCTGTTCTGTTCCCTGCTTACTTTCTTATTCATTTGTATCTTTTTTCCCCTCCCTCCTGACTCTACTGAGGTTTGGGGCCTGAGCAGAGACCAACATCTACAAGATTCGCTGGGACCCAACTTCCCCTCCAAGCTTCGGTGCCCTCCTCTGCAAAATGGGCCTCATAACAATTTCTACCTCCAAGTTCATGGGAGTTGAGTGAGATAGTGCACGAGGAATGTTGAGCGTGGTGTCTTGCAAAAATAGCCAATAAATACCGGGAAAACCAAAGCAAACAGAATTACTGGCACTATCCAAGGGCCGTCAGAAACCTCTAGAAACAGCCTGGCTGTCAGAAGCACACGGAACAGCTTGGAACTTGGCTCAGTTCTTGTTCCTGCTTCAGTCTCCCAGGACTGAAAAAAGAGTCACAACTTGGCATGAACCCACACAGAGGCAGAGGATAGCCGTGCCCTGGACTCTTATTAACATGCTGCTCTGAGCTGGACATGGTGGCTCATGCCTATAATCCCAGTACTTGGGAGGCTGAGACAGGAGAATCGCAGGTTGGAGGACAGCCTCAGCAACTTAGCAAGGCTCTTAGCAACCTAGCAAGACTGTGTTTCAAAACAAAAAAATAAAAAAGGCTGGGGGTGTAGCTCAGAGGTAGAAATCCCCTGGGTTCAATTTTCAATACAATAGATGGATAGATAGACATATGATAGATAGATAGATAGATAGAAAGATAGATAGATAGATAGATAGATAGATAGATAGATAAAATGCTTCTCTGACACCAGGAGGCTGAAGAATTTGCACCAGGTTGATGCCTATGCTCCTGCTGGTCCGAGGACCACACTTTGAGTAGCCAGACACTACCTGGTAGAAACTTACCCTGTTGGTCAAAGAGAACCAGGAAAGGGGACAAGGCCCAGTGGGGGCTGCTCTGCAGGACGGAGACTCTATGGGAAGAGCGTGGGTTGCTCCAAGTGACCACAAGATGTCATAATGTCATTGCATGAATTCGCCCAGGAAGGTTCAAGCCTGGGTGTCAAGTTACATCCCTTTAAGCAGGAAATGGTTGTCTTCAGAGACCAGGCTGGGCAGAGCTCTCTTCCTGGGTCCCCGCAGATGTCACCCTTGTGGCAGCCTCCCAGCCTTGTATCCGAGTCACGGGAGAGTCACATGGCCCTAGAGACGGGCTCAGGCACGAGGGCAGACTCAGGAACAAAGCCCAGTGTTTCCCATGGTGCCCGCCACAAAGATCTCCTGGAGCCTTCAGCTGGGGACATGATCATGCTGTCCCCTTCTGCAGATGTCCCAGACACCCGTCATCCTGTCAAAGGCTTAGCTAAGACCGCAGGGAGCCAGGCTGGTTAACACCAGGTCCTCCCCTGCTTCTCAAACATCCTTTCCATGAACGCTGTGACAGCTCCCATGCCCTGTGTCTCTCCAGCGACCCAGGGCTGTACCCTTCACGTTGGAAGCACTTACTTTGTGGTACTAGAGGCGACTGTGTTTACTTGGTTTTTTTCAACCATGGGGGAACAGTATGGGATTGCTATGTATGGAGTGGCAACAATGACACAGGGTCGCACCTTGAGCAGGTAGCAGCACCTTGTCCGGAGGCCCCGATCTGCCCACCCCTGTGTCTGTGAATCAAGTTCTGCCGAAACACAGCCACCCTCCTGGCCACTGTGCTGTGTCCGGCTCCTCTCAGTCTACAATGGCAGGTTTGTTTTCTTTGATACTGGGGATTGAACTCAGGGCCATTCTACCTCTGAGCTACACCCCCAGCCCTATTTTATGTTTTTATTTTGAAGCAGGGTCTCACCAAGTTGCTGAGGGCCTTGCTAAGTTGCTGAGGCTGGCCTCCAACCTGTGATCCTCCTGCCTCAGCCTCCTAAGAACTGGGATTACAGGCATGTGGCACCACGCCCAGCCAGATAAACAGAATTTGATGCGAATTCTTTTTATGGTGGTCTGCTTGTGACGGCCGAGATCTCTAAGACTTTTGATTTGTCCCCCTTTGAGGTTGTTTTTTTCGTGTGTGTGTGTGGTGCTGGGGATTGAAGTCAGGGGCATTCTACCTCTGAGCTACACCCCCAGCCCTATTTCTATTTTTTTTGGAAACAGGGTCTCGCTAGGTTGATGAGAGTCTCAGTACTTGCTAAGGCTGTCCTTGAACCTGTGATCCTCCTATCTCAGCCTCCCAACTACTGGGATTACAGGTGTGCGCCACCACGCCTGGCTCCCTTTGAGTTTTGACAGATCCTGATAGGACTAATGGATTTAGAGAACAGCTGATGGTCTGGTTTCAGGGGCTGTCTCTGGAAGGGATGGTCAACCAGACATCCCACAGGGCAGAAGCAGTCAGGGTAGTAGTCTAAGTACTTCTTCTAAGTAGTCTGTAGAATCGATCCCAGTACTATCTTAGCTCATGGTGGCATGTGTGTTTTCTGGAAATAAAAAGTTAGAGCAAATCAGGCACAACAGTGCATGCCTAGAGTCTCAGTACTTGGGAGGCTGAGACAAGAGGATCACAGATCTGAGGCCAGCCTCAGCAACTTAGCCAGGCCCTCAACAACTTAGCGAGACCCTTTTTCCAAATAAAAAATAAAAGGGAGCCGGGCGTGGTGGTGCACGCTTGTAATCCCAGTACTTGGGAGGCTGAGACAAGAGGATCATGGGTTCGCGGGCAGCCTCAGCTGCTTAGTGAGGCCCTCTGCAACTTAGTGAGACCCTGTTTCAAAATAAAGAATAAAAAATAGGGCTGGGGGTGTAGGTCAGAGGTAGAATACCCCTGGGTTCAATCCCTAGTAACACAAAAAAGGGGGGAGTTGGGGTGTAGCTCAGAGGGAGAATGCCCCTGGGTTCCATCCCCAGTACCACACACGCACACAAAATCCTGCAGGGTTTGGAAGCATCACTGTGTACACACACATAGAGGCTGAAGTCCGGAGGCCATTCTAACTGGGAGACCACCTGGAGGAGGAGCAGTAGCAGCCCCCTTGGGGACACTGCCATTCTGCTCAAGAGGCCTGAGCAAGAACAGACTGCTCACACTTAAATGCTCGCTGGGGAACGTCCTTCTCTCCTCCTCTCCAGTTACCCCACAGCGATGCGGTACTTTCCGCAGCCGGGGGCGGAGTAGCCCACGCAGTGGGGCCAGCAGCAGGTTCTCCTGGGCATCCCGTCCCTGCTCGGCCTGGCAGATGGGCGCCCATCCCTGCCCTCCCCAGCCGCTGGGCCTGGGCTCGTTGATGTTGACGTTGGCCTTGTTCCAGCAGAGTCTACAGATGTGGCCGGACTGGAAAGGGGGTGGGGCTGGGTGCAAAGGGGACGGAAGGAAGCCAGCACTTCTGATATAATCGGATCTGAGCAGAGCATTTTGAAGGGGGCAGCGGGACAAGCCCGGCTGGGTCTGGGCTCCTGCTGGTTCCTATTTGGGTCTGAGTCTCCATCCCACCCAGAGAGGGGGAAGCCTGGGCTCCCGCGCGTTGCAGAACATCCCGCAGTAGCAGCTCCGATTTTCAGGACTCGTAGGGGAGATGACGGGGCTTTTGGCCTCTTGGGGCTCCTCGGGGCTGGCTCAGCCCTGATGAGAGCAGACAGATGAGAAGGAGGCAGGTTTGACAGGGCGCTCTCTTCCCGTGCTGCTCAGCCGGCTCACCTGGCAGGTGTGAAGGATCCTAATTAGCCGCTTGGGCAAGGCAGAGCCTGGGGGCTTCTCGGTCCTTCTTGTCACCTGCTTTCCACGCTGGCACCAGACATGGCGGAGAGGGGGTGCTGCGGGGGTGGGGTAACCCCTTCTGGAACTCATGGTTACTGAGCCCCAGTCCCAGTGGGCTTTGGAGAGGGGCAGTGAAAGAGCGAGGCTTACTGCTTCCTGTGGCTCTGTGCGTGGCTCCGTCCCCTCCACTGGCCCCTGGCTTTTCCACAGGGAGCCAGGGAGGGCCTGCCCCCCCCCATGGGCCAGCATGCAAATAGTTGCTGAAGTTATTTAGCATGTCCCCAGGATGCCTCCGTGTTGCTAGGCAACCGCTGCCAATCACAGTCAACTTCAAGAGGAATAGCCCCTGGTCGTTCAGGAAGCCCTGTTTCCTGTTTGGGGCGTCTCTGAATGGGGACCTTGCATGGGGACTTAGAGTTCTCAGCTTTTATTTGGAAAGAGAGCAGCAGTGAGGCCCTCAGCAACTTAGCAAGACCTGTTTCAAAATAAAAGATAAAATAGGGCTGGAGAGACGGGCACGGTGGTGCACACCTGTCATCCCAGTACTTGGGACGCTGAGACAGGAGGATCACAGGTTGGAGGCCAGCCTCAGCAACTTAGTGAGACCCTCAGTAACTTAGTGAGACCCTGTTTCAAAATGTACAAAAAATAGGGCTGGGGGCGCAGCTCAGAGGTACAGGGTGCTGCAGGAACCCAGACACGGATGGGGAGCCTGCAGGGCTGGCACCAGAGATGTCCCACCGGGCGAATCCCTGGCACCTGCCTGGTGTCGAGCAGCATGGTGGTTTGCATGTGGGCCGGCGGGGCTCCCATTGACGGGGCGCACAGCCCACCTTCGGGTTTGATGGTTGCTATTTCTCTGGGACTTCGCTCCACTTTCCCGACATCTCTTCCTTCGAATCTTTGCGTGTATCAAGAGGCGTCCCGTTTGCAGTCTGTGCTCGGGGAGAAACCCACACCCTGTTTGCTCGCATGCTGGCTTTGCCCTAGGGTGAGGGTTACGGTGCACTGGCCCGGGGCTTGTGGGCGTGGGGATGGCAGAGAGTCTGTACCCTGTTCCCATCAGGGCCCCGGGAGGCTGGAGCAGGCTGGCTCCTGGCTTTTGCCCAGGCCACCTCTGGAGAGGGGACACAGCTTGATAGGCCTGGCATGGGCTGGGCCAGGGGACGAGGGTCAGGAGCTGCAAAGCTGGAGCTCCCTAGGACCCTGGGCCTCCAGTAGAGGCCATGAGCCTTCCTTTGGAGGCACTGATCCCAGAAAACATTTTATTTATTTATCTATTTATTTATTTTTGTGGTACTGGGGATTGAACCCAGGGGCATTCTACCTCTGAGCTACACCCGCGGCCCTTTTTATTTTATTTTATTTATTTGAAACAGGTCTCACTAGGTTGCCAGGAGTCTCTTTCCGTTGCTGAGGCTGGCCTCCAATCTGTGATCCTCCTGTCTCCACCTCCCATGTATTGGAATGACAGGCATGCGCCACCACGCCCGGTGACATTTTATTTTTATTTTGGATCCATGTCCATCTTCACACTGCAAGAGCACCGGTTGTCCATTCACTGCTGTATCCCTCACCCTGCCCAGGACGAGCACACGGTAGATACTCATAAAAATGCATGATTGAGTGGAGGAATTGATAGTCTGTCCTTACCAGAATGCTGCAAGGGAGGTTTTACCCTGAGGCCCAGAAAGGTTACCCATCTGACACAGGGTCACACAGCTAATCAAGGTAGAGGTAGTGGGTTCATTCGAGGCTTCAAAACCAGGGCTTCGCCATTGCACCCTGCAGGGTCCCTGTGTCTAAGGGACTTGTCTCTTCCCCAGCTCTGCCCCACTCATTAGGGCAGAGGGTCCTGCCTCTCCACCCTGTGACCCTTCCAGCTGCTCCCCCTGCCCTTTGCAAATGCATCTGATCCTGTCTCTTGGCTGTCAGAGCGGTTCTCCATCTGCCGCGGTGGCGCGGTGCCCACACGCAACATGGCGTGCTATTTTTACCCAGCTTAGGTGCCAAGCCGGCCAGATGTTTTTTCTGCAGCAAAGGGAAGCTGAGCATTGGCTGGGGTGGGGAGGAAGCTCCCAAATGTCAGCTCCCTGGGGGCTCCGGGACAGGCATAGCGTAGAAGTGGACACCTTCTAGATGTTTCCTTCCTGGCCCGTCTGGGGCTCCCACCGGGCCGGCTGCCATCACAAGCACTGTGCTCAGGGGAGGAGTGCCCTGGGTCAGCTGCTCTCCTGGGGAGCACGTGCCTCTCCTCCTGCTGGGGTCTGGAGTTCTGGCCAGGTAGTGATGCCTCCGGGTGTCTTGGCTGAACTGGCCGGTTGGAAATTTCCAGGTCTGGCTGGCTGCCCAGGAGCCAGCAGATCAGGCTGAGCCCAGGCTGTTGCTGGAATAGCGCCTCAGACCCCACAGAGCCAGGGACCTGGAGGTCTGCATTTGTGCTCTGTCCGAGGGGGTGGCCCCCAGTTGAAACAGAGCCTCCCAGACAGCGGGGCGTGTGGCATATTCCTGCTGGGCTCCCTGCTCTCCTGCCTTCTCTGCTCCGAAGCTGTGTGACCTCGAGCCAGTCACAACCTCTCTGAGCCTTAGTTACTGCTTCTATGAAACCTCTGAGGCCCCTCCTTGCCCAATCAGGCTCGAATCAGATGTGGCGAAATCACAGTTGTCACCAAGCCTTCAGACTTTTGCTGGGGACCGGCCATCCTGGGTCCAGCATTCCGGGATAAACAAACTTCTTTTTATTATTTTTGGTGGTACTGGGGATGGAACCCAGGGACATTGTACTCATTCTACTTCCGAGCTACACCTCCAGCCCTACTTTATTTTTCTATTCTGAAACAGGGTCTCACTAAATTGCGAATGACCTCACTTAAGTTGCTGAGGCTGGCCTCGAACCTGCAATCTTCCTGTCTCAGCCTCCCAAGTACTGGGATGACAGGTATGCACCACCACGCCTGGCAAGCAAACTGTTCTTTAGCCCAAGTGTACAAGTTTCACACCCAGAGGTGGACCCCACTTTCCCACCATTGGGGGACATTTCAATATCCTTGAACCACCTCTAACAGACTGCGTCCTGGGCCAGGTTTCTGGATAGAACAGACAGGAAACGCTGGCTGCTGGGGCCACCGGGGAGGAACCGGCTTCAGAGAGCGGCTTCCGGGTCCTCATTGAACAAACAGGCTCACCTGGCCGTCCAGGTGAGGCTGGGAGTCTCGTGCCCCTCCTGCCTTTGCGTGTGTGTGAGTGCGTGCGTGTGTGTGCGTGCGTGTGCGTGCGTGCGTGCGTGCATGTGCACAACAGCACGAGAGCCACAGTCAGACATCGTCCAAATGCAGATTCTGATCCCAACGGTGCAGGGTGGGGTCCTGGGGTCTTTGGGACCCCAGAGTAGCAGCCCCCCTGGAAGATTCCACGTCCTCGTGCCTGGACGCCGTGTTAGCTCACGCGGACGCTTACCACCTGAGCTTGAGACGGGGCGAGGGTCCCCAGGGGCCCAGGTGCGTGCCATGGAGTCACTGGTGTCCTTGAATGATGGAGAGAGAGCAGCCAGCGGCCAGAGTGTGTGCCAAACACCCGCCCTGCTCCTGCTCTGCCCTTGACACTGAGCCCCGGGTCACCAGCCGAGGACACAGAGGACCAGGAGACCCCAGACACCTCCAGTCTCTCCAGGTAAGAACATTGCAGACTTCTTACCTGCAGAACGATAACGTGGTGCATTGGTGCGGCTTCGAGCTGCAGAAGGGCGTGTGTGGTGGTGTGTTATGACAGCCGTCAGAAACCCATCCAGTCCTCCTGTCTGCAGGCTTCCAGAAGTGCGGGCGCCTTTCGTCCCAGACTATACTTTTTTTTTTTTTTTTGGTGGTACTTGGGATCAAACCCAGGGGTTTTCTACCTCCGAGCCACACCCTCAGCCCTATTTTATTTTTATTTGGAAACAGGGTCTCGCTAGGTTGTTGAGAGTCTCACTACTTGCTGAGGCTGTCCTCAAACCTGTGATCCTCCTGTCTCAGTCTCCCAAGTAGTGGGATTATAAGCGTGTGCCACCACACCTGGCTCCAGACCACACTTGCAGCGGGAAAACTTGAGGCTTCCCCCGGTGCAGGGCTTACTCTTGGCCTGCACCGGGACTTGGGGTGGGAGAAGGGTGTTCTGTGGTTTCCGGCAAACCTGGCTCTTTTGCTCCGTCTTGTCCATGTCTCCTTATTCCTCCCATGCGTGGATTATCTGAGGTCCCTTGGGGGGGCTCTCGATGTTACTGGTTTGGGGGCTGCAAGCATTACTGTAAGGGGCCCTGTTCTCTTGCGGGCAGGTACTGTTACCCAGAGGTCTCACACAAATCACATTTTTAAAAATGTGCACAGGGTCTCCAATGGGACACAAGTGGCAGTGGTGGGTGGCTTAGAAAAGCTTTGTCCTTGGGCTATAATCTGAACTGATCAGGACCCCGGCATCCGGGTGTGGTCTCCCCTCAGCTTCTGGCTTCTTTCTGGTCTTGAACGTGGGTCTTTCCAGCCTGGACATCCCCGGGGCTCCTCTTGGTTCTCTGCATGTGGGTTCAAAGGCGGCTTCTTGGCCCCAGCGCAGTTGCTTTTGGTTACTCCCCAGGCTGGTCTCCTCGTTTCCCTTACCCACAGTCTCTGGCCACGTGTTTATTTGATGGTCTGCACATACCTATCTCTCCCTTCTGATTGGGCTCGGGGTCCACCTGTGCCCAGTGCACTCTGCCCCCTGTCCCGTGCCCAATACACAGTTGTTGGTCAGGGGAGGAATGAGGAAGATTCTGGAATTTGTCTATTTCCTCGATGCTCTGAGATGCTAGCTCAGGGTTTATCAGCATCTTCCAAGGCACTGGTCCCTAAGTCCCCCTCGTAAAATAAGAATCAAGATCAGTCTCTGTTTTTTTTTTTTTTTGTACTGCAGATTGAAACCAAGGGCATTCTCCCTCTGAGTTACACCCCCAGCCTTTTTTACTTTTTATTTTGAAACAGGGTCTTGCTAGGTTGCTGAGAGTCTTGCTAAGTTGCTAAGGCTGGCCTCAAACCTGCGATCCTCCTGTCTCAGCCTCCCAAGTACTGGGATTATACATTTGTACCACCACGCCCAGCCTCTGTTTTGCTTAGGATTTCCTTTCCCCTCTCCATCTCACAGCTGGTCTCCCCCACAGGGCGAGGTTGCCTTCAGCCTGACTGGCTGCTATGGGAAACTGAGGCAGCTTGGCGCCTGGGTCTGTGTTCTCTCAGCCTCAAGCTGGTAGGGCTTTTGTGTGCACTGAAGCTGAGTACTTGTATTTACTTTTGTTTTATCCAACACTTGGCTGGTGCACGTGAATCCTGACAGCTCCTCTAAATACTGTTTCTGGTCTTCCCTCTCGGTGGAGAATGTCCAGGCTGAGAACGCAGGAGCTGATGTACGTTGTACCTGCTAGGACTGCAGGCTAGACTTTAAAAAGCACTTCCATGATGCTCAAATAGGAAGACAGGGAGATGTTTCCCCAAGCTGTTGTCCCTGGAGGGGTTTGGGTGAGAGATGACCCTGTTGTTTGGGACTGACTTGAGCACATTTTGCTTATTCCAAACTGACTTAAAATCACTAGTTGCTAATTCATCAGTCAGTCACAAAGCCCTAGGCTGAGACAGGAGGATCGCAGGTTGGTGGCCAGCCTCAGCAACTTAGCGAGGCTCTCAGCGACTTAGTGAGACACTGTTTCAAAATAAAAAAATTAAAAGGTGCTGGGGGTGTAGCTCAGAGGTAGAACACCCCTGGGTTCAATCCCCAGTACTACACACACACACACACACACACACACACACACACACATGAGATGTGGGCTTGCAGTAGCAGCTTGAAGACATGTGCGCCGAGGAATCAATGCAGCCGGATTTGGTGGTAGTCTCTAGTCTGCGTTCATTCATCTGTTCCTTTAACACCTACTCGCTGATTCAGGCTGTGCACAGGTATCGTTCTGTTCTAGGTGCAAGAGGGCTGTCAATCAGACCTTCCTGAGGAACTGAGATCCTAGCAGATGGAGGCTGATAATGAACAAATCTATAGGTGGACAGTATGCTATGTGACTGAATGCTAAAATGGGTGCAATGGTGCATGCCTGGAATCCCAGTACTTGGGAGGCTGAGACAGGAGGATCGCAGGTTGGAGGCCAGCCTCAGCTACTTAGCGAGGTCCTCAGCAACTTAGCGAGACCCTGTTTCCAAGTAAAAAATAAAATAGGGCTGGGGGTGTTGCTAAGAGGTAGAATGCCCCTGGGTTCAATCCCCACCACCAAAAAAAAAAAAAAAAAAAAAAATCGGTACCGGTAACTTCATATATGAACATTGCATTATTTGGATTATTTCCTTCATCAAGTCTCCACCCTCCCCACCCCTCTCTCCAAATCCCCTTCCACTATTCTACTAATCTTCTCTCATTTATCTGAAGTCCCTTTTGTTTCTTATTTTCTCTCTAGTTTCCACATATGAGTGAAAAACATATGGCCCTTCACTTTCTGAGGCTGGCTGATCTCCTTAGCATACTATTCTCTCGTTCATCCATTTTCCTGCAAATGACATCATTTTGTTCCTTATGGCTGAGTAAAATTCCCTTCTGTGCATATACTATAGTTTCATAACCCATCCACCAGTTGATAGACACCGGGGCTGCTTCCATAATTTCTGGCTATTGTGAGTGGTGCTGCTATAAACATGGATATGCATGTGTCACTATAGTATTCTGACTTTGATTCTTTTGGAAAGATACCGAGGAGTGGTCTAGCTGGGGTGTATGGTGGTTCCATTCCCAGTCTTCTGAGGAACCTCCACACTGATCTCCATAGTGGTTGTCCTAATTTGCAATCCCACCCACAGTGTAGAAGAGTTCCTCTCTCCCCACGTCTTCGCCAGCATTTACTGTTGTGTTCTTGATGCTCGCCATTCTAACTGGAGTTAGGTGGAATCTCTGTGTAGTTTTGATTTGCATCTCCCTGATTGCTAAGGATGTTGAACATTTTTTCATCTATTTATTGGCCGATGGTATTTCTTCTTTCAAGAAGTGTCGATTCAGTTCAATTGCCCATGTTTTGATTGGGTTAGTTGTTTCTTTAGTGCTAATTTTTCTTCTTCTTCTTTTTTTTTTTTTTTGGCAGTACTGGGGATTGAACCCAGGGGCATTCTACCTCCAAGCTACACCCCCAGCCCTATTTTTTATTCTTTATTTTGAAACAGGGTCTCACTAAGTTGCGGAGGGCCTCACTAAGTAGCTGAGACTGGGCACAAACCTGCGATCCTCCTGTCTCAGCCTCCCAAGTACTGGGATTACAAGCGTGCGCCACCATGCCCAGCTTAGTGCTAATTGTTTTTTTTATATATATTATAGATATTAGTCCATCCTTGACAAATGGAAAGATCTGGCAAGATTGGACTGGCATCTGCCTGGCTCCCGTCAGTTGGGGCTGGCTGGCCATGCCTCCTGAGATGGGCAGGTATACGTGGATACAGAGCTCCCACCTGGGCCCTTGGGAGTTTGGGTGGGGAACCTAGGGACCATAATAACGACCACAGTGGTCTCAACATGGGATCCAGCATTGGTTCACTCAGAGGGCTCATTAAAACTGCAGCTGGGTAACCCTCAGGGCTGTGATCCAAAATGGAGGTGGGGTTAAAACTGAGAATCTGCAATTTTTTTCTTTTTCTTTTTTGGTACTGGGGATGGAACCCAGGGGCATTCTACCACCGAGCTATACCCCCAGCCCTATTTTATTTTTTATTTAGAAACAGGGTCTTGCTAAGTTGCTGAGACTGGCCTCCAACCTGTGATCCTCCTGTCTCAGCCTCCCAAGTACTGGGATGACAGGTGTGCACCACCAATTCTTATGAGTTTGGGGGGGGATGCTGATATTGCCGGTCCATGCACTGAAGGTGCAGACCTTCCCTGTTATCTCCTAGGGCCTGGCATAGCCTACGGGCTGTATGCATTTTGATGGAGCCAGGAAGGAGGAGGTAATGTATTTGCTCAGGAGGTACTGGAAGGCTAGGGGTACTTCTGGTTCCTGCGGGTTGTCGAAGCCAGCTTTTCTGGGTCCTGGTCCTCAGCAATTGGTGTCCAAGGCCCGTGTCAGGAGACAATCTCTTTGGGAAACTCCCAGGGAAACATGACTAATTCCCTGTGGTCCACCCAAACTGCTCCCACAAGCTTTCTTATTTATTTCAATTAAGCGCTGGGCTCATTATGCAACCGCAGTGCTCAGTCTACCAGGGGAGAAGCAGAAATCACATTTCCATCTATGGTTCCAGCTTGGAGAGCCCCGGCGAGCCGGGCAGCGACCCCTTCAGCTCCGGCCCCAGCTACCTTGTGCAGGAGGCCAGAGGACAGCCGCGGCCCTCTTCCCCAGGCCCCAGGTGAGGGCTGGGAGCGGCCTGGGGGACAGGACTAGCAACTTTTTTTTTCTCCTTTTCTTTTTCTCCTGACAATGAAAATATTTCCCTGCACATCTGGTTTGCGTTTTTCTTTAGAATTCTGCCAGAAACAATTATGGAGACAGAACACAGCCCAGGGTTGGGAGACGCGCTCCGTCATTCTGGAATGTTCCATCTTTCCTACTGGGCCCCTGTGTGAAGATTTAAGGCATTCCTTCACGTGCAGCTATGGGGCTGCAGAAGTCTCACAGGCGGCTCTGCCGGGCTAGCTCACACCTGCACATGTGTGCTTTGGGCCCTTGTCTACCTGGGACGCCATCCCCAGCCCCACCATCCATCATCCATCCCACTCATTCATATATCAAGTGTTTATTACACTTCTCTGTATCAGACACGCTGCTAGGTCCTGGGGCTTGGTGCACAGCAAAGCGAACATCAGCAACCGTCATGAAACTTGTGATCAACACACATCCTAGCTGGGTGCGGTGGTGCATGCTTGTCATCCCAGATCTTGGGAGGCTGAGACAGGAGGATCGCAGGTTCGAGGCCAGTCTCAGCAACTTAGCCAGGCCCTGTTTCCAAAAATAAAAAATAAAATAGGACTGGGGGTGTAGCTTGGAGGTAGAATGCCCCTGGGTTTAATTCCCAATACCAAAAAGAAAAAAAATCAAACACATGATTTTTTTACTATTGCAGCATTAATACTGTTTTGAATAATATAAGGGCCAGATAAAATAGTTAAACTTCTTTACCTCTTTCTTTTTTCCTTCCTTCCTTCCTTCCTTCCTTCCTTCCTTCCTTCCTTCCTTCCTTCTTTTACTGGGGATTGAACCCAGGGCATTCTACCTCTGAGCTACACCCCCAGTCCTATTTTACTTTTTATTTTTGAGCTACACCCCCTTTTTGTTTTTAAAACAGGGCCTCGCTAAGTTGCTGAGGCTGTCCTCAAACCTGCAATCCTCCTG
>PVJS01013735.1:23086-41687 GCA_004027185.1 Glis glis | reverse complement strand
CTCTCTCTCTCTCTCTCTCTCTCTCTCTCTCTCTCTCCCTCCCTCTCTCTCTCTCTCTCTCTCTCTCTCTTTCTCTCTCTCTCTCCCTGTCTCTCTCTTTCTATCTCTCTACCTAGTGAGGCCCTCCGCAACTTCGTGAGACCCGGTTTCAAAATAAAGTATAAAAAAATAGGGCTGGGGGTGTAGCACGGAGGTAGAAGGCCCCTGGGTTCAATCCCCCATACTGCAAAAAAGAAAGAGAACCAACAGACCAAGAATTGCAGCTAATCAACATAACTTCTCACCTCAGAGTGTGGCCTTCCAATTGTCCTCATAAGAGCTTTTTTCAGTAAGGCCTCATTCCTTTAAGCAGACTGGCCCTTCCCTTTAGAAACTGTCTTCAGAGTCAAGGACCAGAGTAGGTCTTGTTTGTTCATTTGTTTCCTTGTTTGGACAGCCTTTTACAAAAGCCAAATCACACAACTTGGTGAGCAGACCCATCTCTAAGTGACTTTGGTTAAGTTTTCAAACTCAAATTGAACCTCAGAGGACAAAAGTTTCTGTGTCGAGGGTGTTCAAAAGAATGTGTTTCAGGGTGATTGTCTGCAGACGTGTTTACTGTCACTTTGAGCTCCTGTCATGCCTGTCTCTTCTCGGTATTTGATAAATATAGCACCCATCTAGAGCAGTCTGAGAATGTGGCTCTTCTAGGTAGGGTTGAGGCCCAATTACAAAATAATGAAGGATAACCTGATATATTCCAGGAGACACCAGGTTGTGGGTCAGAGGCCAGGTGGCACCAAGAAAATAGATGCGCATGTTTTCCAGGTCTACTCTACTTGCGTGATTTAGATTCTAAGAGTTGTTTTGACAGTGATGGGCCAAGAAACAGCTGCCAAATCCTGACTCTCACGTAGCAGTGCAGTGAGGGCAAAACACCACATGGGGTCTATGGAGTAGCTTGAGGAGCGCTATGTCACAGAGGCCAATACAGCAGAATTCCACTCAGTTTATTCTGGCATCAACACCTCGTTTTCCCATTTGGCCAGTATGGTGTTTCCCAGTGAAAAGTAGCGTATGCATAACTGATATCTGGGGACTATTGAAACACTGGAATGGCCAAAGCATCCCCATGCTATGAGAGGCAGACAGTGGCTGGATCTAAACATAACAGAGAGAGGTGTTTTCACAGAGCCCCTGGTGAAGCAGTACTAATTGCCATTTTTTTTGGAACTTCCACATGTGTCTGTCCCCTCCCATTTTTGTGGCAGCCACGATGTCACGAAGGGCAAGGAGAGAGGTTTCTGTTCTGATATCGACTGGAGGCCTTGTCCAATTTCTTTGATAGTTTAATATTTATACCTTCGCCAAAACTTTCAACTAGATTTTGGGGGGAAGCAACAAGTTATCTAACTGTTACATGTCTCATGGCTCAATTTCCCATTGGGAGTAAATGTCATTCTAAATCAATTAGGGAAATAAGGAAATAGAATTTTTAAAAAAAGGAATAAGCCAAAAGCTGGTGTTCTAATACTTTATCGTATTCCACCTTAAGGACTCTCATCAAGGACTAGTAAAGAGAGAAAATTCAAATTTGGTTTGCCTGTATTGATGATTAGATCCTGTATTGTTCAGAAATGGATTCATCTTGATTAATAGCAACTGGCTCACAGTAGCTTAAATACATAGAGATGTGCATCAAGTGGGTGTTGACAGCCAGAAGCAGTGTGAGAAGCAGTCTGAGATCAGGAAGATGTCTTCAAGGACCCAGATTGTTCTCTTCTTGATCTGCCATCTTTGGCCTGTGCCTCGGGATAACCAAAGCTGTACCTCCAACATTGCATTCATAACTCAAGCAAAAGGAGAAAAGGAGAAAGAGTAAGTACTAGTGAACTTCTGCTTATATGTCATTGGTAGAAATGATACATGGCCATATCTGGCTATAAGACAGGCTTGAAAATCAGGTTTCCAGGTTGGGTCAGTTAATCTAAAGTGTATGAATACAGACATTATAATAAATAGCAGACCTCTGCGTTAATACGTCCTAATGCATTTCAGCCAACGTTGCCAAGGGCCTACTCCTGTCAAAGGTTCACATGCTATAATGCGATGAAGACTAGAATAGCCCCACGTATGCAAGAAGAGCCTTTTGATTTGCTGCAGGGGGCAGGGAAGGACTAACAGGTCAGTATTTCTCCAGCTTTCATGTGCTATACAAGCACCTTGGGATTTTCTTAAAATGAAGATTCTGATTCAGCAGATCTGGGATAGGATCTGAGGTTCTGCATTTATACCAAGCTCCAAAGAGATGTCAGTGCTGCTAGTCTGTGGAACACACCACAAATAGCAATGGTTTAGGTAATATTTCCACAGGACCCAAAGCACGAATAGGGATTAACCAAATGGAAGAAAGAGAGGCGGACACACCTAACACTGGGGAGACAGCGTGCACAAATGCGCACACTTAGCCCCTTTATGCAGTCCTTTGCCACACTATTTTAAATTATTCTCTCTAATATATATGAACACATATATGGATGGATAGCTATATGCATACAATAAGTAGCTATTATATATTTAATTAACTAGCCTATATACTCATGACCAGTATATGTTAATGCAAGTTATCAGCCAAAAGAAGTATCACTCTACTGATAAAATGCATTGGTTTTTCCCTTCTGAGACCGTTCCTTCTATTTATGTTTCATTTGGGGGAACAGGTTTCACCTATAACAATTGGTGAAAGACTTGCCAGTGTTAGTGCTGAGGCTGTCCACAGAAAGAGGAAGAGCACTGTGTTAGATGTTAGAAAGCAAGCTTGAGTCACTAGGGGATGGCTGAAGTACAAACAATAAAGATCATCCCTCAAATGTTATGAAGTGCATCATACATGCATAACGTGGAGCTTGGGATGGGTGATCAACAATTGTGACCTGCAGCCTGGAAGAAACTACGACCAGAGGGATTCTGTGACTTCAGAGAATCTGAGAAAATTTGAAGAGCCATCACCAGTACAGATGCCAGGAATGGCTCTCTGGGGAGATCATGCTGAAATAATCCCAATCTGGTTCATTCAGGCAGCTTTTCCATTTTTTTGAGCTCATCCTACACACTTAATGAGGACTGCCATTACAGGGCACATTTAGGGACTAGCAAATAGTCTAATGTTCTGGAATGGAGGACGAAAGAGGAGGGGTTGTCGTAGATGAGGCTGGAGAGGTAGGTTGGTACAGCCATGCTGAGGTCCTCTTTAGCCCATACGCAATGGGGAAATATCAAAGTTCATCAACATAATTACACTCAGTCTTTAGAGTCACGTTCTTAGTGATGCAATGGATGGACACAGGAAATGTTTCATGGCTAAGACAGAGAGGGCAGGTAGGAGGAGAGAAAAGATGAAACCTTCAATTCAAGCAGTGAAAATAGAAAGAGAGAAAAAGAGCAAGATTCAATAGTCACATCAAAGGCAGACTCGGTCAGGCAGGGTAATCTGTTGAGGAAAAAAGGGAAGGTTAGGATGCCTCTAAGACGCTAAGTAGTTTGGATTAGCAGGGTGTGTGTGTGTGTGTGTCCGCACATGCATGCACATGCATGTGTTCTCGTTTATATTTAAAGGCTTCAGTCGTTCACAGACCCTTCCACACCCATTTACCTTATTTGTGGCGGCTTCGTGTATCTGTGACACCTCCCAGAGTCTGAGAACTTTTGAGATTGAACACAAGAGTCCTGGCCTGGGCAACAGGATGTGTGATAGTGCCTCCAACTGAGCGAACAAATACAGCAGAGGGCCGAGTCTACAAGAGGACGCCAACCGAGGATAGAGCCTGACCGAAAAAGAGGAGCCTGGTTTGGCACTCATGGGTCAAGGAATAGCCTGGGCCTTGATTCACTTTTTCTGTGACCTTCAGCCAGTTCTCTTGGCCTTCCAGTAGCTATAAAGCCGAAGAAAACATGTACCGCCCTGTGAATAACTCCCCAAAGCCACAGGCTCATAACATTGATCCCGTCCAATACACATTAATCAGTGTCATCTCTTCCTGTTGGTAGGCATCTTTACAAGCCTCGTTTCCCTGTACACTCAGCTCTCTAGAATATCCACTGATAACTCACACTCCCTGTACTTCCCCAAGGCAGTGCTGGCCTGTGAAATCAGAACGGAGAGGGAGGACAGACAAGTCCGGGTATATCACATTTCTTTGGGACCCACCATCCAATTCTCAGCATGCAAGAATTTTTAGAAACAGCCCAGTGTTTATTTTCATGGTCGCTCTAAAGACCTCTGGAAATACCATAGATAACCACAGCAGCAATAACTATTTAATTTATTACATTTGCACATGCAGATGGAAAGAAAGCAATCTTGGCATAAAGACAAGTGTAAGCAAATGTAAATTGAGAATCAGATAGTCAAGTTGGAAATTAAAGGAGAAAAGATTCAAAATCCACCTAGTTTTTCCCATTCCCATGTAGTATTAAGTTATAAAATCCTTTCACTTTTTATTTCTATTAATCTCATGTCTCTCTTTAATAAATGAGCTTTTTCTTCCCCTTTTTTTAGTACATTCAATTCAAAAAATAAGGCACAAGGTAGGCACAAGGAGTGCAATGATCAAATAAGGCCTCATCCCGAGTCAAATCATGGCTTAATCCTGTGTCTTAACTCTAAAAACCTTAATGGATGACTAAATGGATGAATTTAAACTATAAAATGTCCTTAAACCTTTTTTTAAAGTTTATTCTTTTAGTGAGGAATAATTATTAAACTGTGGCTGAAGATATAAAGAAATCAAGTTCTATGCTTTATACTTTTATGATCATGCATTTTGGTCCCTGATTATCTCAAAGTCCCATTTATTTCCTCTAGCTAAAGCATCTCAATTAGATCAAATACATAAGTATAAATATCTAAGCTGGATGCCATCGGTGATACATTTCTTCCAAGTGACACAGCGACAATTTCCCTACTACCAGTGAAGAGTCACAGTAGGCCTAGCTCAACACGTAGATTCCTTTGGGGTTTTTGTTGTTGTTGTTTTGTTTTGGTAATAGGGATTGAACCCAGGGGCATCCTACCTCAGAGCTACAACCCCTTTTTGAAAAAAGGTCTAAGTTGCTAAAGGTCTCCCTAAGTTGCTGAGGCTGGCCTTGTACCTGCACTCCTCCTATCTCAGACTCCCACACAGACTCCTATTTGATATCAGAGCAGGGAAACTAGTTCATTTCCAGCTTCCTGAGTCCCTGAACCTGGTCTTCATTGCCATCTACTTTCATGAAGACCAGTGTAAATACTAACAACTAGTGTCCTCACCTCCTCTCTTGCCTCCTCCATCCTATCCTCCAGACTGTGAACAAAGTAGTCTTTTAAAAGCATAATCTACCTACATGAAGTCGGTGCTTAACACCCTCCATGGTTCTTGGGATATACACCAGAGTCCTTAACATGATCTTACACTCACAAAAACTCCCCACCCTGTATCTCCAAACTCAGCTTGTGCTGTGTTTCTTTCTCCTGCTATTTATTCTCATAGAACCATACAGCTTTCTTTGAAGCACTTATCACAGGTAGAATTTTGGTTAACTTACTTGACCCTTAATTGATAATAAACATCAAGAGAGCAGAGACCATGTCTATTTTGCCTCACAGTTATATCCCTAAGTCTGAGCTTAAAGCCTTACTCACAAAGGGCATTCAATCTATATTCATTGTATGAATGAAGGAATACATGAATAACTGATTGATTGTTTGCTCAATTGCCAGGTGCTGTTTTTAATAGTCAGAAAAATTATTTCAGCTGTGAAAATTCTGTCCATTGTGTTTAATTATACAATAAATGTTACCTGATAACTATATCAAGGCTTTGATGGTAAGTTATCAGTCTGGTCTGTAGAAGGATTTGCATTTCTACCTTTCTAGAATAGTGGAAGGAGAGGAAAAACATAGTTATGATCTATATCTCTGGGATTCTCTGTGATTATCTGCATTTACCAGGTGTTGGATGAATCCTTGTTTCCCGAGAAAAGAACTGTCTTTTGTTTGTAGAAATCATGCATTTTATGTTTTATTAAATATAGTCATTTCATGAATTATTGCTTGCTTGCGTGGCTTGTGCTCTTGCTTGCTTTGATTTGATTTACACATTGGTCCACCTTTTATAGCTCAATAGTTATGATTCTAAATGTTCAACCACAGAGATGAGTCACACCCCCCAACATTCTTAAAGAGATCTGAGCCCAACAAGGAGTGATTGACTTTTGAGCAATATAAAGCAACTAGAATTGTAGCATAAATATGTAAAGCCCTAAATAAGAAGAAATTCACATTATTAGGAGGGTCTAGAAATTTATTGTGAGGTTCATATGATCAGTAAATCCAAGAAGTACATAACATTTGGCCATACACTAATGATACCTAATTTTTTAAGTGTCCTTTCTTTTATGTGTAAAATTAACTCTGTGTCCAATTAATTTTTTTCTGGAATGACAGCTTGCTTAACCAATTCTCCCTATGTAACTAACATTGCCCTGAATAATTCTCTTTATCTCTGATCCTTCACTCTTGTTACCAACTCTGTTTAAAACATTTTCCTTCAAGTGACCTCCTAAAAATCAATCTTTTTTTTTACTCATTAAAAATCTTTACAAAAAAGGTGTAGAAATAGAGAAAAATTAAGCAGATGCTGAAAGAGAGGCCACCTTGAGGGGGCGAGACTTGGGCAGGTCACTGTTACTTTTCACCATGACGGTTGTTTTTCTCCCTAATTCGTTACCATGTGTTTGTATCACTATAATTAAAATATCTTCAATTTAAAAATAAAAGACAAACACCCACCCTACTTCCAAATGAAGCAATGGCCCTGCATCTAATGGTCATCTGGACCAAAAATCAATCTTGCTTCTGGGAACATGGACACAACCAGGACATAGACTCCTTACCAGCTCTATAACCCGTCCATCCCTCCAACCTAGGCACAACTTATATGTGAAAATCATTAAGAGAGGGATACAGACTTCAACCCAAATGATCTGTAATACCAACAAACAGGAATTGGTGTGAGAGGCCATGCAGCATTGTGCAGGGGGACATGCATTCTGGAATAAGAAGACTGGGTTCAAACACCAGTGCCATTTCCTAGTACCTAAATGAAATCAAGTAAGTCTTTTAACTTCATCAGCAAATTGGACTACTAGAAGCTATCTCATGAGTCTATAGAAAGTATTAAATGAAGGACTTTATATAATAAAATAGAATAATATGCTTGTAATTAAACTGTAATTAGACTGTATAATATGCTTAATACAGTCTCCAGTACATATGGACACATGATAAACTGTAGACATGACCATGATGAACAAAGAAAATTACAAAGACATGTATAAAATGCTGTGGGAGAGCCGGGCGTGGTGGCACACGCTTGTAATCCCAGTACTTTGGGAGGCAGAGACCAGAGGATCCGGGTTCGCGGCCAGCCTCAGCTCTCTCTCTCTCTCTCTCCCTCTCTCTCTCTCTCTCTCTCTTTCTCCTTAGTGAGGCCCTCCACAACTTCATGAGACCCGGTTTCAAAATAAAGTATAAAAAATAGGGCCGGGGGCGTAGCGCGGAGGTAGAATGCCCCTGCGTTCAATCCCGGGTACCGCAAAAAAAAAAAAAAATGCTGTGGGAAACCCAATCAATGCAGGGGTAACTCTGCTCGAGAAGGAGTTGACTGAAAGAACATTCTAGCTACATCTTGAAGGGCAGAAGACAACCCTTAGGGAGATTGAGAAAATGACATTTTAGGGAGAAGAAACAAACTAAAATCAAAAGGTGAACTTGAGGCTTCAGAGACTATAGAAAAAATACATGATTAATTGCCTGAATCAGGCTCTTGGTTGTGGATAACAGAGAAGACTCTGAAGACTCTGAACTAAATTTGGAGGATATTTACTAGAATGGGTTTTTAAGTGATGACATAAATTGTATTAAAGTATTTTGAGTGTAAATGATATGTAAATAACAGCTTTAGTTTCACAATATGGAGTGGTTAAGTCTCACCCTCTTCTTTTCATTCATATGGAATCCCTAAGTTATTCTTACCATTGTTTATCAGCTACTTCTGTTGTTGAAAACTCCATTTACATTTCGTTGACCAAAGTATCCATGTTCAGTATCAAACTACAAATTCAAAAACATAGGCCATGATTTTTCTTTTTACACAGAGGCTACATTGTTCAGCTGAACTCTAGAGAGAGTTCTTCCAAACTCTTCCAAAATAGATGTTTTAGGTCATTACATTTGTATTAGTCAGTGTTCCGTCACTATAACGAAATACTTGAGACAACTAACTTATGAAGAGAAAAGGTTTACGCGACTCATCATTTTGCAGATTCCAGTCCAAGATTGGACAGAACCATTGCTTTAGTCCTCTGGTGGGCATTCCGGATGGCAATGGCAGGAAACACGTGGTGGAGCAAACTGCCCACCTCATGGCCAAGAAACAAAAGAGAAAGAGGAAGAGACTGGGATCTGATAATCCCCTTCAAGCTCATGACCACCGTTGCCTAAGGATCTCCTGCTAGGCCCCACCTCCCAGTAGTATCATCCTGTGTACCACACCTTTAACACACTCAGCATCCAAACTATAGCATCATCCAGATGGGGCATTCTCCCTCAAAGCTTTCTTTTTTGCACCAGTGTCTGTCTCTGCCTCCCCACACCCATACTCTGGCTCTTCTCACCTTTTGACACCTGCACTTGTAAGACTTTGAGAAATCTGGTATTTTGCTTATGTTTGTTTCTAGCTTCACATACTCTATAAATCACCCAATACTTTCTGTTCCATTTCTACTGAGATGACATTTGAGAAACACAGTTTACTATTTTATTTTCCTCTATCATTATTCATCCAGCCCCTCCAAATTTATTTTTCTTACACACAAACTCAGTTCTAAAAATACACTCAGTTGAAGGTTCTGCCAAAATACTTAGTGAATGAGTAATCCAACTTGCCTAAGATCAAAAGAAGTGTAGGGGTCCTTGGAAATGAATGAACCAGATTGTCTGAAACCTGACTTCATTAAGACATTTTAAGCATGTGACTGTATGGGATATAAAGTCACTGAGTCAGCCTGACATTCAGTGTAGACCTCATGTCAGCCTTCAGGAATTGACATCCTTCCCCAAATATCACAGGTTCAGCCAGCGTTCTCCTTCACGGCACAAGTATGTGGTAACCTCTGCTGCTGCTGCTGCTGCTGCTGTGGCTTAGTGCTTCATAGCGCTAATCTTTATCTAAAAGCATCATGTTTATTTATTTACTTGCTTACTCCCCATCTCTTCTTTCTGGAATGTAACTCTGTGAAAAGGGAAGGGACTTCCTGTGTCGTTTCCTGCTGTGTTCCCAGCACTAAGTCAGAGCCTGGCACAGAGCAGGTACTCGAACATATGAATCAATTGTCAATCCCAAAGTCCAAAAGGTCCAAACTAGTGACTGCTTTTTTTTTCACTTGTATTAGTCCTAAGAATAAAATAATCATGATGGACATAACTGACGATTCTCTACTGTGTGCTGTTCCCACTGCAGGGCTAGATGTTGCATTAAGCTAATTAATTCCCACACCTCCCCTGTGTGACCTGTACTTGTATCACCTTTTGCAAATGAGACTGTCAAAGCTCAGAGAGGTTAGGGAACTCATCCAAAGTCACATAGCCCAGCAGCAAAACCCTTAGGGCTTAGCCAGAGGACTACTTTACCAATGTTCCCCAGTATTATTTATTTATTGGTGTGTGCGTGTGTGTGTGTGTGTGCGCGCGCGCGGACGTGTGTGGTACTGGGAATTGAAACCAGGGGCATTCTACCTCGAGCTACACCCCCAGCACTATTTTATTTTTTATTTTTTATTTTGAAACAGGGTCTCACTAAGTTGCTGAGGGTCTTGTTAAGTTGCTGAGGCTGGCCTTGAACCTGCAATCTGCCTGTCTCAGCCAGCCATGTACGGGATTACAGGCATGCATCACCATGCCTGGCTATACTGCTACTCTTCACCACCAAGTGAATTCAGTTTGTCAGAGTTTACCCTGTTACATTGATTCTGCATTGGAGCTAAAAAATAAATAAAAATTTTGAAAGGAGCTGCCAGTTTAAGTGGCTTGCTGCTTTTCCTGTTAGATTGAAGAGGGTTAGGGATGGTCATTCATCCTCCTGCCTCTTATCCCTTCTGGCTACTTCAGTCCTCTGCACCCTTCAGGAAAAGCAAAATAAAAACAATATATTTTCCAAAACTCATCTGTCTTTCCCAATGATAATTCTAAGCAAATGTGGGGTAACTGAAGCTACACAGTCAACTCTCGTGATGGATCCAGCACAGATGGGCCCTCTGATCTTGAAGTGTTGACCAAATTCAAGAGCAACAAACTCTTCATATAAAAGCAAACCAACACAGAGACCACTCCCTGTGTGCGCTTGCCTGCCCACTGGCCTGTTCTCTTCTGGGTCCAACTCCACAGCTCCAATTCAGGAGCCTTGAATCTCAGCCACTATTCACTGGGATAAAGCAACTGCTCTTGTTATTTATTTACTTACTTTTTTAAAGGATGCCCCTTGAGTAAATGTACATACTTTAAATGTGTCTTATACCTTTAGGTCTCTCTCCATTGTGTTTATCTTGACTTTATAGGATGGAGTAAATTCTAAAGAATTCTCAAGAGTTATTAATTTACTGAACTCCCCCTGCATTGATATTTTCCCCCTTTCAATACAAACACCAAATCATTATTCAAGACCCAGTAAATGCAACTTCCACACAGTTGCTTATTATCCAGAACAGAAATGTCTCCATAGAAGTTTACACAGACCCTACAATATCACTTACCACATATATAAACAGTTATTTGACTGTTGTCCATCCACTATAGACTTGAAAATCTCTGTGGTGAGGACCTCGTCATATCCATCTTTACGTTGCCCATCAATCACTAGGCATTTAATAGGTTCCCAGTTAAGTGTCAAAGGAATTCTGTGCACACATAGGTCATGCCTTCTCTGTTGAACACTTCTAATGAGAGCTCACCATTCCAATATTCAGCCCTTTATTGTTGTGCAGATATAATTATTAGAAGGTCAAAGTTCTTCCTTGCATTGGGCAGAACTCAGTGTCCCTGACATTTCCACCCTTGGTCCTAGTTTGAAGTCAACTCCTCTTTGAGGATTTGAAGACAGCTAATGTGCCCTCCCTGACTCCTCTCCTCTGGGCTACATACCCTGCTCACCTCTACTGAGGGCCTTCATGTGATCTGTAACTTGCAAACCTTCACCATTCTGATTATTCTTCCCAGGATAATCTCTATCAATATTCCTCAGAAAGAGGGGTACCATGCCATGTCTCAGACATAGAAGCAACACAGAATACTATGGGATTCTACTGAGTTAGACATTATATCTTTACAAATAGGCTTAATAAGATTGCATTTTGAAGTATTCAATCAGTTCCTTCTTGGGTCTCTTTTTTAACTGGGTAGAAGTCAGATTTTTAATTAATTCTGCTATAATTAATTTTATAACCTTAGAAATAAAATTTTATATTTGTCAGTATTAAAAGATATCAGGTTAATTTGGATTTTAGGGTAGTTAGGTCTAGAAGACTGAACTCTGAATACAATCACAGACTTTATAATTAGTGGATATTCTTTCTGTTATTAAACAGGATGATTAGAAATCTAGACCCTTTCATCTATGTGCCTGCTATCCCCCAAGAGTTCCCTGACTGCCTCCCCTACTCAATAGATACAAGTTGTTGAAGCACTTGAGCACAGAGTATCATATCCAAGGATAAGAGCATGGAAAGAAAGAAGACAGTTCTTCTAGGGGACCCTTGATGATAAAGAAAACCTGTGTTAGAGGCTTCCCAGCAGACTTCCCCTTGGGTCTCTAGGGTCCAAGCCATGTCACCGGCAGTGGGATGAGGCTGCTGTGTTTGACTTAGACCCATGGAATGCATCTCCAAGTTGAGGGTGGGGTCCCTCCCCTCTGAAGCATCTATGGCTGCCAGGAGGAGGGCGGCCCCTCAATACAATTGGGATTTTGTTACCAAGAAAGAAGGAAAGAATGGATGTTGGGTAGAGTACACAAGAGTCTGCTACAATCCCCAAACCTTTTCTGATGTTAACTGCTCCTCGCTATCACTGCTTTTATCCCCTGGAATGCTAGGTCTGGGGATGACTTCCTGAGCCTTTCCTTCATTGTTTTATCACTACCTCCACTGGCTTCAATTAAGTCACTTAATCAGAAGTTTGTAGAGACTCTGTTGGTTGGCTTTCAAAGGACCAGATTCATGCTACATAGAATAACTTGATCTTAGCCATGTAAGGTATACCACTTCACATTTACTTGGCATAAATCAAATATAATTTCTTCCTAGAACTATTAAAGACTACCAGTCTACCAGCATTTACCTTAGTTAGCACCTGGGAAGGAAGAAATTACTCAATGATGTGATAAACAGAATTAGAAAGAAAGGATTGGTATGGATTCTTTACCACATTGACTCATGACTCTCGGCCACACCATGTTGGTGCTCAGATGACATTGCAGCCGACCTTCTAAGACTGCTCTGATTTGACTGTAATTCTTCCCAGAACCTACTCCTCTGTCTCATTCCCACGCCTTCCCTTTCCTCAGCCTGACTCCTGGTTACCTTTCGGGTCACCACTTAAATACTTAAATACTGCTGAGCCATGTAGGCACAGCAAGTGCCCTGCTTTGTGCTTTCAGACCACCAGATGAATGCATGCTACAGTCCTGCTCACAGCTCAAGGTGTGTCTGGTTGACAATGTCTTCTCAAGACCATAAGTGAGTTCGTGAGCACCAGGTGCCGTATCCATGCTGCTCACCATTGTACCCCGCAGTGGTTAGCACACAGATGAGGACCACTGGTCATCATTTTACTTAGCAAGTAAATGATTGAGTGGCATCTATTACCATCAAAACACCACCTTCTCTTTATCATCCGCCAGGTTATATAACACAGAATACAGTTGTCATGTCATGATCCATTTGTGAATGGAGGGTACCTCGTGATTAGCTCCAAATATTCTGTCATTCCATTCTATCTTGGTCTCACCTGTCCACAGCCTTCTGGGGGGCTGAAAGAGAGGCCCATCAGATTCTCAGAAGAATAGAGTTTCCAAAACATGGTTTATACATAATCAGGGATGCCTGCAATAATTTTAAGTTCATACAAACCTTTTATTAGTTTTGTGTTCATGTCTATGGATAGCTTCTATTTATGGAAAATAATACTTTTTTTTTCGCGGTACCGGGGATTGAACCCAGGGGCGTTCTACCTCCACGCTACACCCCCGGCCCTATTTTTATACTTTATTTTGAAACTGGGTCTCACAAAGTTGTGGAGGGCCTCACTAAGTAGAGAGAGAGAGAGACAGGGAGAGGGAGAGAGAGAGGTGAGGCTGGCCGCGAACCCCAATCCTCCGGTCTCCACCTTCCAAAGTACTGGGATTACAAGCGTGCGCCACCACGCCCGGCCTTGGAAAATAATACTGATTTTCATTTTCAGTAGTAACTTACTTTTTTGTTTCCCTTTTAAGGAAAATAATTTTAATTAAGCTTTATAGTATCCAAATCTAGGAATAATTCAAATGTCCATCAACAGGCAAGTGATAAGCAAATCTTGGTATATCCATACAACAGATTATATGTTGATAAGTTAATTTAAAAGAAATAAAAAATACAGTCATGGTGGCACACACCTATAATACCAGTATTTGGGAGGCTGAGACAGGGGGATTGCAACCAGGCCAGCCTAAGCAACTTAGTGAGACACTGTCTCAAAATAAGATAAAAAAAGGGCTGGGAGCATAACTCGGTAGTAGAGTATACCTGTGTTCAATCCCCAGTACCGCAAAAAAAAAAAAAGGCAGTAAGAAGGAACAAACTATGGACACATGTATAAATTTCAAAATTATGCTGAATCAAAGAAGGCAGACAAAAGAGTACATGTATTTACATAAAATTCTGGAAAATATGAACAAACATGTAGTGACAGAAAGCAAAGCAATGGATGTTAGGATAGGGACTGAAGTAGGACATAGATTTAAAAGGAACATGACAAAATTTTAGGGAATAAAGGATTTTTTTAAACTATCAATGGTGGTGATGATTTCATGGGTATAAATGCCTGTCAAATTGATCAGAGTTTGTACTTTAAATATGTGTAGGTTATTGTATTTCAGCATTTCCTCAAAGTTGTTAGAAAAATAAGCCAGATCATGTAGTGTCTTGGGAGTGTAGGGCAAAATGTTTTCATGAATGTCTGAGTACAATGGGAAGCTACCAGTGGATTCTAAACAAAGGGGAGGCGAGATTTGATTAAACATTTAGTGTAACAAATGCACTTAAAGCATGTTTTCAAATCTTCTCAGAAACATCTTCACAAAACTCAAAATCTCTCCAAATCAAGCAGGCACACAATCAGTCAATACTGGCTTGTACTAATCGCTGACACTTTGGGCTGGTCAGGGTGTTTTTCCTCCCAAGTGCATAGGAAGGTCAAAGTTGGAATGGGGAGACCACATTGATTTTAGTGCATATTGAGTAAGCAATGTGCAGAAGGTGTCAAACCACACTTCCCTCTTCCTGCAGTACATTGAGGAAGAAATGTCACCAAAGAGGTGGAGCACATCCACTGGGTATTTCCTACTGAAAGTCCACAAAATAGCACCTGTTCCAACTGTTCTTTGGAAAGAGTCAAAGTGACCAGGAGACTTGAGGAAACAAATCTATACTCCATTCATTTCACAAGAGGACAAGAAAGGAGCCAGGAAGTATTAGACCAGGAAGTTTGACTTTGATAGCCAGCCAGAATCACAAAAGATGAATAGAGATGAGATCATATACCACGTGGTCCAGTCTTGGCAGGACCGGCAGAGGGAACACAGCCTGCCTGAGAGCCTCCACATCCATTTTCTTCAGAGATGAAGCATGAAAAGAAGATCTGACATAGAAGGTGGTAGAAAACTGGATTTCAAAGCCTCCAAAATCTGCAATCATCTTAAAACTAATGGCTTGTATAAGTCTTGAGTTTAACAATTCATGGTTAAGGATTAAGGAGGGAACAAGCCTCCATCAACCCTAACTTGCTTGTAAGGCACTGGAAGAAGAACTTTTAAGTCATCTTAAACTTTTTAAGTTGTCATTAACAGTTCCTTTTCCCAGCACCTCAGAGGCAGGATATTGTTCTCATGGTGGAGGTAGAAATTTTATGCATTATTTTATCACTCACTTCATCAGGGCATTATATAAACAGTCTGGCCAAACCCAGTATATTGTCAATGCTGGGAAATGCCTCTTAGCCCCTTGCTCGGAGAGGAAGTCACCACTGTCAATTTAGCTAAGAGAATTTCTTAAAAGTGTGCCACACAGTGTTGGGAGTTATACTTTGTTCTCCCCTTCTTTTAAAGAGTGACACTTATTTTTTAATGGCCACATTAATAAATGTTTATGAAATACTTGCTCCAGTGCTAGACCAGAAGTCCCCCAGTAGGTGTGTCCAGCAGGCCAGAGTAACTGATAACAGGGATTTACCACAGAAGGCCTGGAATCGCACTCCATCCACGGTTGAGCAGTAAAGGTAAAAGAGATACTTTCAAGTAGAGCCTAGCTTTAAATTATGTAAAAGCAAGTTGAATCAGTGGTCTATTTTTGACAACCTACTTCAAGCAAATGCAATAAAAAAGTGTAGATGCTCCTAAAATTTCCAGACCCAGAAATTGCACCTCCCTAGGGTTGTAAGTTCTTAAAGATGACGGAGATGCCAAAGTCATTCTTTGTTCAGTGTCCAAACAACACTTATTCCTGGGAAAACAGACACAAACCTGACTACAGGAAAAAGTGAAGTCCTCCCCTTAGTAGTTAAAGTGCTTTTCCTAGCACCACTTCTGTCCCTCACAGAAAGAAGATTCAGAGGCAAGAGCAGATAATTAAGATATGTTTGTTTCCTCTGGCTTCTATATAAATGTAGTCAGGAAATGGGAAACCAACTTGTAGAATCCTGGGTCATTCCTTAGCTTTGAAATCATAAGCAAAATCAAGTACACCAAAAAAGGATTTTTTTTTCAAATCTGGAAATAATTTTCTCATGGGGGCAAAGTTTCTAATAGGCCAATAACTTTATTTTAATACTAAACCTCATTCTTACTTTTTTAAGGCACACCCTTGAAGCACAGCAGGCTTGTGGACCTCATTAGCAATGTTGGTAACGGGACATGAATGGAACACTAATGACTTATAGTAATAGAATAAGTGTTTAAAGTGGTATGTTTATGTCATAGGATCAATTCAGTTTTTTCTCTTGTGTTTCGTATTTTTTATTTTATTTTATTGGTGCATTGTAATCATACATCATGATGAAGTTCAGAGTGCCAGCTACTCCTCCAATAGAGAACTAAAATCTAGAATACACAAAGAACTCAAGAAACTTGCTGCCAAGAAGGGACATTTAACACAGACCACATTTGCTTTTCTTTCCCAGTGCTGAGTCATTAAAACCACAATCAGAAATCTTAGTGCCCCACTTTACTCCCTATACCAAGAGAAACTCCAGAAGTCAAAGATTTAAACATAAAAATAAACCATCAAAGAAACCAAAGGAAAAATAGGAGAAGACATGATGTAAAACCAAAAGTCACAAAGAAATGCATTAATAAATTAGGCTACATAAAAATATAGTTCTGGTCTGGAATTGTAAAATGAATACTTATAGTACACACACATACCCATACACACACACATACACCCGAAACCATAAACAAAGTCATTTTACACTTGAGGATTAGGGCAATGTTTGTTACACATATAACAGGGAAAAATGAATCATTTCTTTAGTATTCAAGTAGTTCTTAAAAATCAATAAGAAATAGACTGAAAATTAAAATGAGTAAAAAAATATGATAAAAATATGAATGGCTGATAAACTTAAGAAGAGATATTTGATACCATTCATCATTAGAGAAATGTAAAATAAAAAGTACCTATCAATTTGGCAAGAAAAATAAAATGTAAATTTCAGTCTACAGTATTGGTAAGTGTGTAGAAATACATATTCCATATTAATTATTGGTGAGAGAGTAATTTGACCCACATGTTTTAAAGGACAACTCTTGAAGGGTATTTTTAAAGATACCTTTGATTCAACAGTTTCACCTCTGGAAATTGACCCTGTGCGCGGACTTGCAAGAGGGCGCCCATCTATATGTACAGAGGATATCTGCTACGGTATTGTAGCAGCAAAATCTTGCATTTAAATTAAATATCCATAAAGAATCAATTTTTAAAACTCTGTTACAACTGTAACATGGATTACCCTGGTACGAAGAATGCAGTAGATCTGAATGTACTGAGGAAAGATCTCCAGGATATATTGTTATTTTTAAAAGAAAGTTGCACAGGAATATTTTATTCACATGTGAAACCTACATCAGATCATGTCAGTCTTGTGTGCAAAGCCTTCCAAACACCCCACATACCTGTTAGCATGGTAGACAATGTTCTAACTGTGGCCTCAAGAGTCTGGTCCCTGTTACGTTTTCTCCAATCACTGCCCCACACTCCCCCTGCTCAGCCACACCGGCGGCCTTGTCACTCTTCTTCAAACACGCCATGTGCTTCTGCCTCAGGACCTTTGCCCTCCATCCTTCCCTCTGCTTGGGACATTTTCCATCTTTCTTCCCTCCCTCACATTCTTCAGGCATTTGCTCAAATGTCGCCTTTTTTGGCAGGACTTGTCCTGATGACCTTATTAGAAATCTCAGTGCTTCAACACTCTCCATCCCCGTCTCTCCTTTCTAGTTCCCCTTATACTCATCACCTGCTAAAACTCTACACAGCATATTTACTTCTCATGTGTATCACCCATCTCCCCACTGGAACATGAGGCAGGGGCCTCTTCTACATTATTTCCCAATGCCTGGCACCTAGCAGATACCCAGTAAATATTATTAAATGAATTCAAGAAAATATATGTGCCTGTTTGTATAAAACAAAACACATGCATTGAGACTTTCTGGAGGGATGGATAAATCATTTCTATGAAGAAGTCATAAAAGAGAAGGATTTTGCTTTATCCTACATCCTCTTAATGGTTAAAAATGTTATCATGTTTGAATCACCTTCATAATTAGGGTGAAAGACTAGTAACTCTTGGGTCCCCCTGAGAAATGGCTTTAGCAGATGCATTCAAGGCCTTTTCTCTTTGGCTTGCATGGCCAAAGGGGGCTCGGTTCAGAACTGGCCCAGTCCCACAGGGTATTCATGTCAGTGCCTATAGTTCCTGATCCCAGACGAAATACTGAGGAGAACTACTTTGAGAGATATTTCAGAGTCGTTTAAATATATCTGTTAGCCGGGCGTGGTGGCGCACGCTTGTAATCCCAGTACTTTGGGAGGTGGAGAGTGGAGGATCTGGGTTTGCGGCCAGCCTCAGCGCTCTCTCTCTCTCTCTCTCTCTCTCTCTCTCTCTCTCTCTTTCTCTCTTTCTCTCTCTCTCCTTAGTGAGGCCCTCCGCAACTACGTGAGACCCAGTTTCAAAATAAAGTATAAAAAATAGGGCCGGGGGCGTAGCGTGGAGGTAGAA
>PVJS01013735.1:0-22986 GCA_004027185.1 Glis glis | reverse complement strand
AGAACAGGGATGATAACAGATTGCTGCGAGGATGGAATGGGTCAATCTTTTAAAGGCACCTAGAACGATTTCAAGCATCCTGTGGCATACTCAGCACACACTGGCTTTTCTAAACATAGAGGAGTGCAGGAAAAAGTAAAGTTAAAAACACAATGTGTACCAATATACATTCATATACATCAGCCTGTCTGGGTTCTTTTATCCTAATACAGAAACTAATAGAATATTCTTTCCTTTCCTTTCCTTCTGTGCATATTAAGTTGTTCTTAATTTCAACCTAGGTACAATCTTATTTTTCAACTGATAGATATTAAGGACAGGCCCAAAGATGAAACACAAAAGATTGGGTGGTAAATTCAGAGTCTTCTCATCTAAGTGATCACTGAAATAACTTATCACTTCTCTCCAGACAGACACGTTTAAGAAGAAAGATAGGAAAGCAAAAATCCAAACGCAATACAATGACTCTACTCGGGTTTTACAAATGACTTAGGCTGCGTTTTAAGAGCACACCTGGCCAGGCGTGGTGGCGCACGCTTGTAATCCCAGTACTTGGGAGGCTGAGACAGGAGGATCCAGGTTTGCGGCCAGCCTCAGCTACTTAGTGAGGCCCTCCGCAACTTCATGAGACCCGGTTTCAAAATAAAGTATAAAAATTAGGTAGGACCGGCGGTGTAGCTCGGAGGTAAAACGCCCCTGGGTTCAATCCCCGTAACTGCAAAAAAAAAAAAAAAGAGCACACCTATGTTTGTTCAGTAAAACACAGATAATAACAAATATTTCAAAAGAAACTGCGGTGCGGGGCTTACTCTGAATGTGGGTAGATGAGTTGATTTCAGAGCATAAAGCTTCAGTCTCTACCACCTGCCTACTTACAAGTAATTTGAAGTCTTAGCTGGTGTGTTCTCTCATATCAGTGATGGTCTCTTGAAAGAAGTAGGGAAGACCAGACAGTTTACCCACACACACACGCTCTGCCCTTCTGAAGCAAACTGGCATTCCACTTGATGCTTTCTCCATTGTTCTTCCATTTAATATATTTTCTCTGCCTGCCGCTCTCCCCCACGAGCAACGCGCAGCTGATAACATCATTGGTTCATCCTTCTGCTCACATTCCAGTGAAGAACTATTCAATTCAAAGCAAAATAGCGATTATGTTCACATCAACCCTAGTGGCTTGAACATCAATCCCTTCCCCCCAATCTTCATTGAATATCTATTTTAGATTTCTGCTTTGGCTGTTCTCACTGGGAACTAATTAGAAACACATTTCTATTGTTTAATCTTAGAGGAGATTTTTCCCCTTTAGTCCTACTTTATTTTCTCTATACTTTCTATGGCTGATTTTTTTCTTTTTATTTTTCCATGAGATTTGGCTTTTCTTTTCTTCCTTCTAACAAGGGGTTTGTATTATGATGCCTGACAAGTGAAATAATTAAGAAATAGACCCCCACTCTTGTCTCTTTCCCACCCTGCCCAGCATTCATACACAGCCATAGATTCCCCACAAGGAACCACCCAGGTTGGATTTACCCTTCTTATATGCCTTTATTGGTGCATTGCAATTAGACATCATAGTGAGGTTCAAATTGATACATTCAAACATGCACACAGCACGTAGTTTATTTCCCTCCACATCCGACCCTGTCCCCTTCCTCCCTCCCATGCATGTTAGTTGAGATTGGTAGTTATACTTTCATATATGGACATTACATTATTTGAGCTGTTCCCTTCCTCAAGCCTCATTTTTCCTCTCCCCACCTTTCTCTCTCAGTCCCCTTCTACTATTCTACTGGTTTCTCTCATTTATCTGAAGTCCTTTTGTTTCCAATTTTCTCTCTGGCTTCCACATATGAGAGAAAACATATAACCTTTGACTTTCTGATACTGGCTGATCTCAGCATAATGTTCTCTTTCCTACAAATGACATAATTTTCTTCTTCTTTATGAGTAAAATTCCATTGTGTATATATACCACTTTTTTATCCTATTCATCTGTTGATGGACACCTAAGTTGGTTCCATAATTTAGCTATTGTGAAATTGTGCTGCTATGAACATGGATATATATGTAGCACTATAGTATTCTAACTTTACCTGTTTTGGAAAAATACCAAGAAGTAGTATGGTTGGATCATGCAGTGGTTCCATTTGAAGAAGTGGTCTTTTGAAGAATCTTCATACTGATCTCCATAATAGTTGTACTAACTTACCATCTCACCAACAGTATATAAGAGTCCCTATTTCGCCATATCCTCGCCATCATTCATTATTTTTTGTATTCTTGATGATTACCAATATAACTGGTATTAGACTCTCATTGTAGTTGTGATTTGCATTTCCCTGATTGCTAGTGATATTGAACGTTTTTTCATATATTTGTTGACCATTTGTATTTCTTCTTTTGAGAAGTATCTGTACAGTTCAATTGCCCATTTTTTGACTGAGTTCTTTGTTTTGTTTTGTTGGTGTTGAGTTTTTTAAGTTCTTTATATATTCTAGATATTAGTCCTCTATCTAAGAAGTAGCTGGCAAAGAGTTTCTGTCATTCTGTAGGCTCTCTCTTCAGGCTCTTGATTATTTCCTTTGCTATGCAGAAGCTTTTTAATTTGATGGCATCCCATTTATTGATTCTAGATTTTATTTCATGAACTTTAGGGGTCTTATTTAGGAAGTCTCTACCAGTACCTATATGTTCGAAAGTTGGTCCTATGTTTTATTCTAGTAATTGCAAAGTTTCTGGTGATCTGTCTTGAGTTAATTTTTGTGCAGGGTAAGAGACAGGGATCTAACTTCATTCTTCTACATATGAATAACCAGTTTCCACAACACCATTTGTTGAAAAGGCTTCCTTTTCTCCACCATATGTCTCTGGCATCTTTGTCAAAAATCAACTGGCTATAAGTGTGAGGATTTATCTCTGTATTTTCTGTTTTATTCCATTTGTCTATGTATATGCTTTATGCCAATACCATGCTGTTTTTGTTACTATAGCTCTGTAGTATAATTTGAAATCATGTATTGTGATGCCTCTAGTATGGTCCTTATTGCACAGAATTTCTTTGACTATTCTGGGTCTTTTGTCCTTCCATATGAATTTTTGGACCATTTTCCTAGTTCCATGAAGAATGACATTGGTATTTTGATAGAGACTGCATTGGATCTATAGATCGCTTTTGGTAGTATGCATTTTGACAATATTAATTCTGCCTATCCAAGAACATGAGAGTTCTTTCTGTCTTCTAAGATCTTCTTCAATTTCTTTCTTCAGAGGTCTTAGAGGTCTTTTATGTGTGTGGTTATATTTATTCCTAAGTATTTTAAGGCTATTGTGAATGGAATTGTTTTCTGGATTTCTTTTTCAGTGAATTCATGGTTGGTATATAGAAAAGCTATTAATTTTGTAGGCTGATTTTATATCCAACTACTTTGCTGAATTTGTCAACTCTAGAAGATTTCTAGCTGAGTGGTTTTTTGGGGGGTCTTCTAAGTATAGGATCATCTCATCTGCAAACAGAGATAATTTCACTTCTTTCCTGATTGCCCTCCAGAAAAGTTATCTTTCAAAATCAACAGAGAAATAAAAATTTTCCAAGATAAAAAGAAACTAAAAAATTCATGACTACTAAGTCAGCTCTATATAAAACACTTAAAGAAATAACATGTGAAGAAGAAATAAAAAATAACTTGCAGATCCAGAAAAGAGACAAATTCCATTAGAAGAGCAACTAAGTAAAGGGGAACCAAAACTGAAAGATCTAACTCAAAATGACAGGAAATAATAAACACCTTCCTATAATAAAACCGCATGTAAATGTTCTCAACTCCCCAATTTAAAGACATAGACACTGGGCGTGGTGGCGCACGCATGTAATCCCAGTACTTTGGGAGGTGGAGACCAGAGGATCCGGGTTTGTGGCCAGCCTCAGCGCTCTCTCTCTCTCTCTCCTTAGTGAGGCCCTCCGCAACTTCGTGAGACCCAGTTTCAAAATAAAGTATAAAAAATAGGGCCGGGGGTGTAGCGCGGAGGTAGAACGCCCCTGGGTTCAATCCCTGGTACTGCAAAAATAAAATAAAATAAAATAAAAACATAGACTAGAAAAGTGGATTAAAAATCAAAATCAAGCTATATATTATTTAAAAGAACTCACCTTATAGGCAAAGATATTCACAGACTAAAGGTGAAAGGATGGAAAAAGATATTACATGCAAATAGAGACCAAAAGCAAATAGGATAAGCTATTCTCATATCTGACAAAGTATATTTCAAGCTAAAACTTGCCAGAAGAGACAAAGAAGGTCACCTATTACTGATAAAAGGAACAATAGGAACTGGAAAATCCAACAAGAATATATAATGATAGTTAACATAAACACCCCAAACATTGGTGTACCCATTTTCATAAAACAAACACTATTCGACATTAAGACTCAGACCTCAGCACAATAATACTAGAAGACTTTAACATACCTCTTTTAATATTAGATAAGTCATACAAAGAAAAGATATGTAAAGACTCCTCAGACCTAAAGAATACTATAAATCAAATGGACCTAACAGACATTTATAGATATTTTATCCAACAACAGCAGAATTCACATTCTTCTCAGCTGCTTACTGAAACTTCTCCAAAATAGACCATATTTTAGGCCACAAAGCTTGTATTTGCAAATTCAAAAAAATGGATATAATACCTTTCATCTTTTTAGATCATACTGAGCTGAATTAGAAATCAACAGAAAGAACATACAGAGAAATCACATAAATACATGGAGATTGAGCAATACACTTGTGAATGAGGACTGAATCATTGAAGAAATAACAGGAGAAATTTTTAAATTCCTAGATCAAATGAAAATAGCGCTACCACCTACCAAAATCTCTGGGACACTATGAAGGTGGTTTTAAGAGGAAACTTTATAGCACTGAGCACCCATATTAAACACAAAGATTCCAAGTAAACAACCTAATGATGCATATCGAGTTCCTAGTAGAACAGAAACACACTAGTCCCCTAAACCAGTAGAAGGCAGGAAATTATTAAAATGAGAACAGAAATTAATGAAATAGGGAATTTAAAAATATACAGGGAATCAAACAAAAAGCTGGGTGTTTTTGAGAAGATAAACAAGATTGATAAATCTTTAGCCAACATAACCAAAAGAGAGAAGTCACCCAAATCAATAGCTTTAGAGATGAAAAAGAAGATTATCACCAGTGGACAGCATGGAAACCCAAAAGATCATTTGGAACTATTTAAAAACTTATATTCCAATAAATAGGAAAATTTAGAAGAAATTGACAAATTTCTAGACACATACAACCTACCTAAATTGAACTAAAAGGATATAGAAAACAAAAACAGACCAATAACAGCAAAGAGATTGAAGCAATAATAATAAAAAAGCCTTCCAACAAAGAAAAGCCCAGGACCAGATGGTCTCCCAGATGAATTCTACAAGAACTTTAAAGAGAAACTAACCCCAATGCTCCTTAAGTTATTACGCAAAATAGAAAGAATGGAATGCTCCCAAACTCATTCTATGAAGCCATTATCACCTTGATACCAAAACCAAGTAAAGACAGCTCAAGGAAAGAAAATTACAGACCAGTGTCCTTGATGAACATACATGCAAAAATTATCTTTTTTTGGCGGAACTGGGGATTGAACCCAGGAGTATTCTACCACCAAGCTCCAATCTATACCCTCAGGGGCATTCTACCTTCAAGCTACACCCCCAGCCCTATTTTTTATTCTTTATTTTGATACAGGGTCTCACTAAGTTGCAGAGGGCCTCACTAAGTAGCTGAGGCTAGCCGTGAACCCGGATCCTCTGGTCTCAGCCTCCCAAGTATTGGGATTACACGTGTGCGCCACCACACCCAGCACAAAAATTCTTAATAAAATACTAGTAATTCATATTCAAAACCACATCAAGAAGATTGGGCACCATAACCAAGTTGGTTTCATTCCAGGAATGCAAGGCTGGTTCACCATACATAAATCAATAAGTATAATTCACCACATAAATATAATCAAGGACAAAAGCTACATGACAATCTCAATAAATGCAGAAAAAGCATTTGGCAAAATCCAACACCCATTCATGCTAAAAACACAGAGGAAATTAGGAATGGAAATAACTTACCTCAACATCATAAAAGCAATTTATGATAAACCCAAAGCCAACATCATACTAAACGAGAAAACACTGAAAGTATTTCCTCTGATACCAGGAACAAGATAAGGATACCCACTATCACCACTCCTATTCATATACTACTTGAAATTTTAGCCAGATCAATCAGACAAGTGAATTAACCCTTTGACTCACAGCTCCTGCTGCCCCACTATGATCACCAACTAGTACATTCACTTCACAGCTGCTCAGAAAAGAGAAAGGAAGGATGTCTGTGTGCAAAGCAGAAGCTCCTCAAATAAGTCACAGAGGGACACAGTGTGCACCCAATCTGAGAAGGTCACTTTTCCCAAAGTAACTCTGATTCTCAATGAAACTGCTAGATGTCCCCATAAAACCAGAGATGCTTGGACTTTTGGCTTCAAAGGGACTTAGGAGGTGATATCAGCTGCCTCTTGAGCACTTTTTGTGAACCAGGTACTCTCTAAACATTTTACTTGGATTAATTAATTCAGTCTTCACAATAGCCCTGTGAAGCAGGTATCATTATTGCCCCCATTTTATAGATGAGGAAGTGGGCTCAGAGACATCAGGTAACCTGCCCAAGGTCACACAAATAATAAGTAGAGGAGTCTGCTTTCTTTCTTTTTTTTTTTCCTTGTGCTGGGTATTGAACCCAGGGTCACTCTACCTCAAGCTGCACCCCAGCCCTCTTTTATTTTTTAATCTGGAAACAGGGTCTCACTAAGTTGCTGAGAGCCTATCTAAGAGGCTAGCTTTGAACCTGCCATCCTCCTCTCTCAGCCTCCCAAGTATAGGTATTACAGGCATGAGCCACCGTGCAAGGCTTGTTTTCTTTATATTTGGCCATTCAACCTCTACCCCACCCCTCATTTTATAGATGAGAAAGCTGAAGCCCTGAGAAACTATGTAACTAGCCCACCAGTAGACAATAACCCTTCCATAGAGTCTCTTCTGATGTCACCCACTCATGTTTCCCACTTGAACCACGCTCTAAATAGTGTGCATCCACTATTCCCTACATACCCTTCTTTCCAATCATCACCACCTCTTTAGTGCTCTTCTCTGTTTGTACTGGGTTTTTCCCTACTGGCACTCAGTGGTGGGATCCCTGTCTTACTGACTTTGTTGTTGTTGTTCCTAGTACTTAGCACATCCTTGGCACTTAGTCCTACTGTTATTTCCGCTGTACCTCTGAGAATATGGTATTGCTTTGGTTCTCTTGCATTTGGTCCTGACAGTTCTATGCTTAAGGCCAGTGAAATTATTAGCCCCAGAATGTCTTAAATTACAAGTTAAAGTTGGGCCACCCTGTGGATACTGACATTTTGAGTTTACACCAGGAAGTCTTAGGGTGAAATGGTCACCCCTGGATGACAAATGTTTTTCTTCTCTTATATTAATTCTGATCAATTGGTAATGACTACCAGTAATGCTATGTCAAGGATTATATTAGTCTGTTTTTGTTGCTATAACAAACTACCCAAAACTGAGTAACTATATAATGAAAAGAGGTTTGATTCGCTCACAGTTCGGCAGATTTAAAGGCCAGGCGAGAGCATTGGCAGCTCTTGTAAGGACCTCAGGGCGATGACATCACAAGGACAGGTGTACAGGTGAAAGAAGAGCTCAGTTATAGAACTGGGACTCTAAGCAATGTCAGTTATAAAACATTCCACCAAAAAATCTCTTATTGATTTAAGTTCAAATCAATTGCCAAAGTGAATGTTGAGTTTTAATAACATATGTGAAATTCATATTAGGATATTTTTCCTACCCTTTAATAAATATTTTATCACACATGCATGATAATTCAGAGAATTCCCAGTTATGTAATTGTTAGAGCTTTTGCTTTGTTTTTAGTGTAAGTTTTTAATGATTTGGTGTTGTCTGAGTGTGCTTCAGGTCCAGTGTGTCTCCAAACCTTCATGCCACATATTCCTGCATTTAAGCAGAAGATCTAAAACTTAAAATAACACAGGGATTGTAAGGATGCAAAATTACAGCTGTCATTCTCTCTAAATACATAGGCCTTTTATTTGTAAAAGATTTTGGCTGCAGAGCCATTGAAAGGTTGCTAGAATTGATTACAAATAAAGATGTGAACATCATTGTAATTTCTGGAATTTATTGAGAAGTGAGATTTTTATGAACTTGTTCCAAACTTACATTTAGGTTTCAACTTACACTCTGTATCTATTATCTTGCGTGCAAGTTTTCAAAAAAGAGTTTAATGTGTTTCTTAACCAACCAAATGTGAAGATAGGCTGAGAAATCCGGTTATCTATCTATCAAATACAAATACATGAAAAGAACAATTTTTAAAGTATCAGCAAATGTGCATAAGTCAAGAAAACAGAAATCATAACATTATTCATTTCTATAGCAAACCAATCAGTACACATTTTCCCCTCTTGATCAAGAAAATATGGTAATGTAATCAAAACACTGGAGTCCATTTTCTTTTGTGTACATTATAGTATTATCTTTTTTATATTTTTGACCTGGCATGACTATCTATATGAAGTACAATAACAGAACATCTCTACTATCTGTATTTCTTTTCTGGTCACTATTATTTATTTCATCTCATGATTATTGCTAGGAAGAATGTCATCCTATTGAGGAGGGAAGATTCAAAAATGATCTTCTCAGGATGCTCACGGGGCTAGGTATTTCAAGGGGTGCCCCTCTCCCGGGGGGCCTGCAGTCCTGCAGAGAGAGTGCTGCATGAGCAGATAAGGTTCATAAAAGGGTGCAGGTAGTACAAAAGGAGTGTGTGCTGCAGCATGGAAGCATAAAGTTGCCACTTCTACAAGGGCAAGAATTGGGTGGGGGTTTTCACAAAAGACTTGATTAGGGGATTATTAGCCAGCTGTGGGAGTTTGGGCGCATTCCAGGTCTATCCTTCCTGGAAAATGATGAGGTTTGAAAGGCACTATTACCCATTGATAAGGATGCACTTCCTTGCACTTACAAGCTGGGAGCCTTCAGCAAGTTATGTAATATCATTGGGCCACATATGTAAAATGAAAAATGAGGGTAATAATCAAACCTGCCTTCTTAGACTGTTGAGAAAAATCAAACAAGAACAGTGCTTAGAATAGTGCCTGGACACAAAAGGCATGCTTGAATAACAGTTGGGAGGAAACCTTGGAGTTGTTTCAGTGATGCCAGACTGTAAAGAGTAAGGGAATGAGTGGGTGGCAGGGATTCAGGTTCTAGTGGATCAAGCCACACTCCCTCAAAGTTTGTCCCTGGAAGGATAGAGGTGCTACAGAAGATGGAAGGTGCGGGGAAGAGAATAGACTGTGAATCTCATTGTACTGTCATACCTAGCTCCAGGCTAATCTAGAACAGTCTCCCCACACTTCATCAATTGTTGTCAACCTCATCACCCTGTTTGACTTTCTATGTACTGGTTGACACTGCCAAATATTGTCTCATCTATTTATTTCATCATCTTCCCCACCTAAGCCTCCTTTGCCCTACACTGTACATTCTTGAGAACAACAGTCTTGAATGTCTTGTCTACCCCTTTATCTGCAAAGCCTAGAACTGTCCCTGACTGCTGCTTAATAGATACTTGCTAAATTAATTGATTGTTGAACTAATGTCATATATTCTCAATCCCACTTAAAGGGACATTTAAGCTTATTGGTTAGCAGAGAAAGAATCCAGAAATGGGGGAAAGCCTGACAATACTGGAGAGCAAGAATTATCAGGAGTCTGGGATGGAAAGCACAGGCGGAGAGTGGAATGGACAGAGAATATTCCTTGCCCTGGATATCGGGTTTCATCTAGGGCTGACTAATATCCCTCTAGCTCTCGCTCCCAGACAGCTGGGCTCTTATACTCATGTGATTAGACACATGCTGTGATTAATCATCTTTATAAAGTAGCTCAAAGAAGATTATATCCAGCCAGTAGCCATCCAACCTTATTATGGTCCTCAAGGTGTTGCCTCTATGTGTTGGTGGTTTACTACCTAAAAAATAAGTGGACCTTGTCTTACTCTTCCAGCAACCCTGAAACATGCAGGAGTGGTTTATATGAACCCTGATTAGAAAGCACCATACACAAACAAGAAGGAGTGGGTACTCAAATCTCCAGAAAGAGTTTTGTAGAAAGGAAAATTTCCACCTATGGATAAGAAGTTATCATTTGGGAAAGACTAGCAAAGGGTGAGAATTTTTCTGACTTTTAAGCTTTAACACAAATAAATTACCATGAAGTATAGCATTGTGCTTCAAATAAAGGCTACACAGTTTGCTCTGTATTTTAATACATGCACAGATAATATTTGTCTGTTGACACTATAATATAGTTATTTGTCTTTGAGAAGGATTCTCATTGGAACACTTAGCAAAGATAAAATTCCATCCTTTATGACCATTGTTGCAGAAATGCATGAAATTCTGGGATCCACAGTAAACTGCATGATAAACAGTAAAACCAAAACTACAAAATAATCAGAAAAAAAAGTATTTCTCCAGATTTGGTAATGGCAAAGAATATAAATCGAACTTGCTTTTTCAGTGAAATTATTATTACTAGTGAAATCAGATAGTTTGATAAACAATAAAATATCACAAGTGTTTTCTCATAAAAGTCAGTGGAAGAAGACACCTGATTGGAATAAAAAGACCTCTAAAGACCCCCAACCCCATTGAGACAATTATTGAATAATATCTAATGCAGAGGATCCAGCCTCTATTTCCCTTTTTTGCATGGTAATAATATATATTTTTAGTATAGTTTAAATTGGCATGGCCATATATGTAAAGCATAATAACAGAAAATGTTCACTTTATGCCTTTCTTTATTTACCAATAAATGTTTTAGATAATTGATTTTTGAATTATGCCTTCAATCCCACTCATTGGTCAGCAGAGAGAAAAATCCAGGAGTGGCTAAAGCTTGATGACAGAGGAAAACAGAAATCATTGGGAATCCTCATCCCTAGCATTTGCTGGCTCATTCAACCAGCGTTTATCAAGTTTCTCCCCTATTCTAGACACCTTTTTATAGACACTGGAGACAGAGGAGCAAACATGAGAAACACTTCTGTCCTCCTGGAGATAAATTCTATGAAGAGGGACAGTTAACAGAATGACAACTAAATAAAACTGCACTGAGATTCCACCTAACACCAGTTAGAATGGCAATCATCAAGAAATCGAACAATAATTAATGCTGATGAGGTTGTAGGGAAATAGCAACCCTTATACACTGTTGGTGGGATTGCAAATTAGTACAGCCACTACGGAAATCAGTGTGGAGATTCCCCAGAAGACTGGACATGGAACCTCCATATGACATAGCTCTATCACCCCTGGGCATCTTTCCAAAGGAAATGAAGTCAGAATATTATAGTGATACATGTTTATAGCAGCACAATTCACAGGATCCAAACTATGGAAACACCCTACACATCCATCAACAGATAAATGGGTTACAAAACGGTGCTATATACACACAGTGGAATTTTACTCGGCCATAAAGATTAAGGTTTCAAGGAGAGCATGGTCAGCCTTGGAAAATACAGTCCTTCCATATCCATGGGTTCTGCGTCTGTGGATTCAACCAATCACTGATCAAAAAAACTTTTTTTTAATTCATCTCTAGTGAGCATGTATGGACATTTTTCTTGTAATTATTACCTAAATAATGTAGTATAAAAACTATCTACATAGAATTGATATTGTATCAGGTAGTATAAGTAATCTAGAGATTATTTAAAATATATGGGAGGCTGTGCACAGGTTGTATACATGAATGATATACTATTTTATATAAGAAACTTGAGTGTGCACAGATCTTGCTATCTGCATGGCATCCAGGAGTCAATCCTCCACAGATACCATGGGACAACTACACTATACCATGAAATCAAGTACAATGAAGACAAAAAATTGCCAAGTATTTTTTAATATTCATTTTGCAGAGGTTTAAAAAGTATAGACTGGAGAGGGATCGAGGAAGAACAGGAGGTGAGAAAGTGAAAACGTTTTGTTTAAACAACTCTTTTAAGGAGTTCTGACATACTAGGGACTTCAAAAGAATGAAGCTAGGCTGGGAACTAAATAAGTCCAGTTCCCAGAGACAATAAATCATGAAGACGGTGATAAAACTGGAAACTCAGCACATATCTGCCCAGCTCAGCTTCAGCCAGTTATGGCCATAAAGAAATTGAAGCCCAGTGTGTCATAGTTCCAATTTTTCCAGAAAATCTAGAAGGCTATATTTTCATTTAAAATCTCCCGATTTTATATGCTGACTCAGTTTGTTTTTTAAAAAAAATCACTGTAATAACAAACAAATCCATCTGTAGGCCGGATGGTTCAACAAATGAAAGCCCCTGGCCAGACAATTAGAATGGCATGGGAGGAGGACCCGTGCCTCCTGCTCTCAATTCTACCTGTGTTCCTGTTCTGAGTAACATCCACCTCACACACTTAACTGTTTCATATTCTCTTCTAAAGTGGGAAAATTTTAGCCACTTCATTTTCATCTGAATGATACAAAATAACTAGTCTTACCCTTTCTCAATTGAATTGCTGTATTGTTTGGACTCATTCAATTGAATATTTATTAAACCAAGGACAATTAGAAAAGAAAATTTTAAGAGCATTAACATTTATAATAGTAGAAAATAAAATATCTAATACCTAAGTATAATTCTCATAAATGATGGACAAAATTTATACACAACAGAGCCTATAAAACATCATGGAAGAAAGTACAAAGCATGTTAAATAAATGGAAAGATAGCTGTTGCATGTTCAGTGATTGAAAGATTAAATATATAAACTATATCAGTTTCTTCCCAGTTGCTCTATTGATTCAATAGTTGACCTCGAGAGAGTTATCCCCAATTAAAATCTCAGATGGAGCCAGCGTGGTGGCGCATGCTTGTAATCCCAGTACTTGGAGGCTGAGATGGGAGGATGGAAGGTTCACAACCAGCCTCAGCAACTTAGCGAAGCTCTCAGCAACTTAGTGAGAGCTTGTTTCAAAATAATAAATAAAAAGAGCTGGGTGTGTAGCTCAGAGATAGAGCACCCCTGGGTTCAATCCCCAATACCCCATCAAAAAATCCCAGAAGGTTTTTCTCATGGAAATTAATAAAGAGATTCTAAAAGTTAAATGGAAACACAAAAGGCAAAAAAATGCTAAAGTGACTAAAGTAGAATAAAATAGATATCAAGATTTATTGCAAAGCTACAATAATTAAAATTCTGTGATATTGGCATGAGACTGGACAAATTAAATAGCTGAACAGAATAGCGGTTATAGGAACAAACCCAAACATACTATTAAATTATGACAAAGATTAGCCTTTTAATAAATGGTGCTGGAACAACTAGATATTCATTTGGAAAAATTTGAATGTTGACTCCTATATACACAAAAATTAGTCCCAGTTATGTTATAGATCTAAGTTGAAATGTTAAATAATATAGTGTCTATTTAAAAACATGAAATATCTTCATGACCTTGAGGTAGTCAAAGATTTTCAAATAAGACACAAAAATCATTAAAGCATCATAAAAGGAAAGATGGATTAATTTAATCTCATTTAGTTAAGAGCTGGTATTTACCAAAAGCCACCATTAAGAGTATGAAAAAGCAAGCCACAGGATGAAAGAATATATATTGTAATACCTATATCTGACAAAGAACTTATATCCAGAATATATGTGGAACTCCTTCAAAACAAAGAGAAAAAGAATAACACAATTAAAAGGAAAAGTGGGCCAAAGATTTAAAGGACACTTTACAAAGGAAAATATTCAAATTACCAAAATCTTATAAATGCAAGTTAAAACCACAATGAGATGCTGCTACAAATCCCCAGAATGGCTACAACTGAAGACTGATAACTGATAACTACTAGAGGCATGAGGAGCAACTAAGACTCTGATATACTACTGAGAGGAATTTAAATTGGAATAGCCACTTTGGAAAACTAGCAGTTCCTACTAATGTCAAACATATGCCTTGGGAATTCACACATGGCCCAACAATTCCATTTCTAGGTATATTCCCAACAGAAATGTGTGTACCAAAAGTCATATTCAAAAATATCCACAGCAGCATAACTTCCTCGTGCCTAAACCTAAATGTCCATTAACAGAAGAATGAGTAAATTGTGGTACATTCATAGGAATAGTGACTGGAGGGGACATGGTGTCCCTGGGGTGCTAGTAATATTCTATTCCTTGATCCTGATGGTGGTGTTCATGTCCTGAGACTTTATCATGCAGCACACTTGTTATCTGTGCCATTTTCTATGTAAGTTCCCATGCAATTAATAGATTCCCTTTAAAAATACTTATTAACCACCTATGATACTCTGGGTGTGGTGCAGACATAGGTAAAATAGCAAAAAATAAGAGAAATATGAGCCCTTCCATAATGAAACTGAGTCTAGTAAAGGATTTAATGAGCTAGTGGGTTTTTTCTTGATGCAGGAATGAGATACCATCTTGAAGCTCAAAGACAGATGTATAGAAAACCAAGTTTGGCGACTCTTCCTTCATTTGGAATTTTTTTAAGACATTTTGAACCACCACTTTTCCTGAACCTGCAGTCACCATTTCTCCTCATTCATTCACAAAGGCAAACATTTTCTTTGCCCTAAGGCTCATTCTTCCTCTGAGTTCTACATTCCTGCTTGTATCTATCCTATTTGCATGGTATATTGTTGTTTCTCATTTACAAAAAATGTCTCTCCCACTAGATATGAACTTCTTAAGAAAAGATGAATGCTATCACCAGCCTTTAATTCTCATGCCTTGTAGAGTACTGAATTATAGTAGGTACTTCATAAGTATTAGGTGATGGATGGATAGATGGATGGATGGATGGATGGATGGATGGATACAAATGTATAACTTTCATGTAGGATATTTATATTCTTTTGTTTTATGTTTGATATGTCTTAAAATATATTTGAACAATAAGCCTTCCATCAGTTCCTGGTAAAACAAGTGATTGAAGACTAAGAATCTTCAATCTAGTGATGTAAAAATTCCTTTCCTATAATTTTAACACTGCCCAACATGTAATAGTTGAGTTGTCTCAGTCACCAAGTGATGGTCCAAACTATGTGTAGAATTTTTAATCACTACTATGATTAAACTACTAAATATATCTAAAATAAGTACTTTATAGCCCTCAAAATATTCCTTTTTAGCTGGGCGTGGTGGCACACGCTTGTAATCCCAGTACTTGGGAAGCTGAGACAGAAGGATCACAGGTTCGTGGCCAGCCTCAGCTACTTTGTGAGGCTCTCTGCAACTTAATGAGACCCTGTTTCAACATAAAGAATAAAAAATGGGCTGGGGGTGAGCCAGCTCGGAGGTAAAAGGCCCCTGGGTTCAACCCCCAGTACCACAAAATAATATTCCTTTTTATTATCAATATTTTTGCTTTAAAAAATATCGCCCCAGTGTGAACTTTCATAGCAAAAATAGTGACATGATTCTAAAAAGTGAATTAGTAACATGATTAAAAATAGTGTCATCTGTAACCTAGCAACCCAGTCCTTCAAGTTTGCCAAAAACATCCAATAGTCTCAGTTTTGATACCTTCTGTCATGATTTAGATCTGGAATGTCCTCCAAAAAACTCCTGTGCTGAAAGTGTTGTCCCCAGTACAGCAAGGTCAGCAGTGGGGCATGGCTGGAGGAATTGGGGGACTGGGGCATTGCCTTGAGGACTGTATCTGTCCCCACCCCTTCCTGTCTCTCTGCTCTGCTTTCCTCTACAGTTCTCTTCCACCATGATGTTTCTTCCTTGGAGCCTACTGACCATGGATTGAACCTCTGAAATTATGAGCCAAAATCAACCTTTCCTCCTCTAAGTTGTTCTTGTCAGATATTTTGGTCATAGCAATGAAAAGACGACTAACATGGAATATCTTCTCACAATAATTTTCCTTATTCTCAGTCTGAATAGGCCCTTAACAGTTACTGGATACTAGAAGACCCCATCCCACTGCCCACTCTTGATTGGAGGGGGCCGGATGCTGGACACAAGCTAATCAGAGAGCCTTCTCTAAGACTTTAAAACTAGACAGGGAAAGAGATTTTGTCTCTTCACTTGACTAGACTTCTAGTATGTGGATTCAAGACCCATGGGGTGCCAGGTTCTGCCATGAGCACTAGGGATCAGAAGAAGGGAGACTACAGAGAGTAAGAATGAAACAAAGATGTGGAAAGAAGCAGAAGCAAGAGATGGAGAGAGTCTGTGCACTGAATTCATAATAGCTTTCCACTCTGATAGTTCTGAGTTTTAGCTGTGCTTCCTTCCATGGAGTTCAATTACATACCCCATTGTCTAATAAAAAGTGATTCCTGCTGGGCGTGGTGGCGCACGCTTGTAATCCCAGTACTTTGGGAGGCGGAGACCGGAGGATCCGGGTTCGCGGCCAGCCTCAGCTCTCTCGCTCGCTCTCTCCCTGTCTCTCTGTCTCTCTCTCTGTCTCTCTCTCTCTCTCTCTTTCTCCTTAGCGAGGCCCTCCGCAACTTCGTGAGACCCGGTTTCAAAATAAAGTATAAAAAATAGGGCCAGGGGCGTAGCGCGGAGGTAGAAGGCCCCTGTTTTCAATCCCCGGTACCGCAAAAAAAAAAAAAAAAAAAAAAGTGATTCCTTTATATGTAGCTTGAGTTGGATTTTGTTACTTGCATCGAGAAAGCCCTAAATAATAAAATTCTCATTCTGTTGTTTCGGAAAGGGACACTAGTGGCTTTTAAACTTTCCATGAGGCTTCTCTGGTTTTAACTAATTTTGGTTTACATATGTATAAAATAACCTGTACATGTATGAAATAAAAAAAATCTCCCTCTAGTCTCAATCTAAAATAATTATCCTGAAGTGTGTGTGTGTGTGTGTGTGTGTGTGTGTGTGTGTGTGTGTGTAAATGTCCTAGGAGATGTTTTATAAATATACAGGTTGACATATTCATATTTTATATAAATGGGCTCATTTTATAAATGTTTTGCAGTTTATCTTTTTCCTTACAGTAATACCTCTAGGATATGTTCCCATATCAGAAGATATGTATATATCTTACTATTTATAATGGCTATATAATTTTTCATTATATGGAAATATTATAATTTATTTAATAAATCCTTAGTATTTAGATTGTTTTCAGTTTTATAGCATTATGATCAATGTTGCAATGTCTCATTGTATACCTGAATGCTTTTGTGGGTTTATATGTAGCAAAACTTCCTAAATTGTAATTGCTATGACCTATGATTTATGCATTTTGAATTCAACAAATATTGTTGAATTGAACCCTTCCATGAGTCTATCCTTGAAGAAAGGGGCATTAAAACCTCCTATAAGTAAGAACAGAAACAGATATATAAAGCACATTAGGCCTCTCTGGTTTTAACTAAGTCAGATAAAGCACATAGCATTGAAGGATGAAAGGGAATATGGTTTTGTGTGACACAGGCCAAAAGATGTTTAAGTCTTCCTCATCTGATATGACCAAGCCAATGGGTTCTTGATGGGCTCTATTGAGTCACCTTGATACGATTCACATTCACCCACATCCTTCCTAGTAGACTGAGACATTACCAGTGAAGCCCAGTTCTACTGTGATTGAAAATTCATGAGCTCAGGAGATTCTTGGAAATGGGAATTCTTTCTCTAAAATGCCCTCTCTTCTAAGAGTCCTTCTAAACAAAAGTGGGAAGATTATAAGGATTTCTATATCTTCTAAAGGTTTATTTGGCACTTTGTGGTTTAGAAAGCAACATTTTATACCTTTTAGAACTCTGCAGTAGCTATGACAATGATACTGTACTAGTCAACTTCATGTTACTATGAGAAAATACCTGAGATAATTATAAAGAGAAGAAAGTTCTTTTGATTCACAATTCTGGAGGTACTATTCCAAAATTGAGTGTCCCCATTGCTTGGAGTCTCTGATGAGGCAGCACATCAGGGAGGAACATACAGAGCAAACTGCTCACCTCATGAGCCAGGATGCAAAGAGCAAGACAGGAAGAGACCAGGGCCCCACAGTCCTCTTTGCAGACACAATGCCAATGACCTAAAGAACTCCCGCCAGGCCCCACCCCCTAGAGGTTCCACAACCTCCCAAAAGCACCATCTTGAAGACTAAGCCTTTAACATATGGACCTAACATATGGGAACACTTGTCCAAACCATAGCAAATGCCCATTTTACAGATGACGAAACTAAAGATCAAAAATATATGATGACTTTCTCACACTACTAGAACCAGTAAGTTTTAAAATCTGAATTCAAACCAACAGTGTCTGGCTATAAAATAGGCCTTCTTTAAGGAGTGCCATTTATGTGAAATAACTGGTCATGATCCCCTAAATAAACCATTTATTTTTAGACAGTAAGGTCATTTGTTAAGCAATCATGAACTTTCCAATTGAGTATTTTGGAGCCATGTAAACGCAGCTTCAGGACATCAGCAGGGACCATGAGGGTGTGAATCTTCAAAGTTTCTCTCTCAGGTCACTGGGTCAAAACCTACCATGTGCTGGAAAAGAGTCACTCCACTTAGCAGAGAGTTTGCTGAGCACAAGCTCTTAGGAAAGAGATGAGTAAATACTTCTGATAATAAGTCAAAAAGTCCTAAATTAGCAAAGTTTTCTGAGAAACTTTGACATGTTAGGAAATCCTTAGAACTATAGAACTGTTTTCTGCAACCACTGACTGCCCCTCCCCCACACAGACACCCCCTCAAGCTACCAAAGGTCATTCTTAAATTTCCATGAGGTTTGAGTTCTGTTGCCAAATCAGCAGCAGCAAATGTTGGCACACACTGCAGGGCACCACTCTGTCCGGTTGCCTTAGGTCTCATTGGGAAACACAGTTCCCTCCAGTGACAAGAGCTTTGCCGTGCAATCATGGGTGTTGAAAACAGATGTGTGCGTGTGACAGGAACAACCATGAGAAGTGGCTTTGGGGCATTTCCTGTGGTCATATGTTCATCTGTTACCCACCAACTGATTTCTAGAATGTGATTACAGATAGCTTACAGTAACAATTTGTATACCAAATATCTAGCTAATAAAAACGTGCGAATCTTCGGAAGTATAAGTACAAAGCATGGTGAGGAATTGAAGAAACAAGCAGCATGATTTAGAGCCTAAAATAAGTCAGCATAGATTACATGCCTGGATATTCGAGGTGTTTGTTTCCCTTCCCTTCACGCTTCTTAATCTATACCCTTCCTTTCAATAATCTCATTCAGGACCATGGAGTCAAGCACTGTGGTTATCTGATGACCTAACAGCTCCATCTCCAGGCTTACACCTCTCCGCTAGGCTGGAAACCTGTATATACAAGCAGCCCATGACTTCCCCAAATGATTGTCTAGTAAGCATCTCAAACATAACATAAACAAAACAGAACTTTGTGGGGGTAAAACTGTTTCTATCCTATTCTTCTCCAAATGAGTAAATGGTGCCATCATTCACCGGGTCGCTTAAGCGCACCGCTAGGATTCATTGTTGGATCTGCTTTTCCCCAAATCCATAAGCAGGTGGGCCCATAGCCCCCCCACACACACACTAATGTCTGCCCTTCTCGTCCAAGCATCCTCCATCTCTCACCTGAGTTACTCTACGAGGCTTGCTTGTATTCTTGATTCTTGATAACACATACTCCCCTACTACAACCCTCCAACATCTTCCCATCACACTAGAACAAATAAACGTCCTGTAATGCCATACGGAATCCAGTCCCTGCCTACCTGTCTGGCTTCCCTCATTCCACCCTGGGAATACTCCATATGCCCCAGTGGCCTCCTTTCTGTTCCTCAGACAACGGCGCTTCTCTCTTTGGGCATCTGCTTCTCCCTGTTCTTGGGATGCCCTTCACCCAGGGCTTTGCCTGGTTGGTTCCCTTTGTTTCTTGGGCCTCCATTCAACTGCCATTTTGCCAGGCCTCTCTTGAGCACCCAGGTCCTTATTTCTCCTCCCACCCTTCAGTCCTATCACATATAAGTCCTATCACATAAAAGTCACATTAGCACTTTTATTTTCAACATGCTTCCCATCACTATCTGGAATTTGCTTTCTTTTTTCCTTAACTTTTGGTCTCTTCCTTGAGAAAGTAAATTCTGAGGATCAGGGCCTTGCATATCTAGCTTTTCACCAAATTCCTAAAGCCTGGTCCAGAGTTTGTTGAGTGAATCCCTAACTTCTTAATAGATATGTTGAAGTCTGTGTTTCTTGGCTCAGACAGAAGGAGGCTGAATTACTCCAAATGCAAAGCCTCATTGTGTATGTGATCTCTGCCTTGTCTGCGAATTTCTCCTAAAGAAAGAAATGAAGAGTTCAGCCAGGACTACTAGAGCACTAACAATTTCTGATAAGCTCCAACTTGCTTCTTCGTGTCCCCAGATGTATAAAGAAATAAAGGCTGTGATAGATGCAGGTTTCCATTTATTCTGAAAATATTCATTGTGAGCCTGCAATATGCAGAGACTATGAGAGGTGGTGAGAATTCAATGGTAACTGGAACAGATAGTCTCTGCTCTTGTGGAACTCATAGTCTAATGGAGGAGACATATAGTTAACAAGTAATTACACAAGTAAATAATTATTTTGTGATGACAAGTAGGCCTACCCTGGAGATTCAGAGGGCTTCCCAAGGAACTACCAGGCTGGGTCAGTATCGAGCCAAACTCACAGAGAAGAGAAAGCACAAGGCCAGCCCTTCCTCCTGTCTTACTTCCCTTTCCCTTTCCTCCTCTGCCACTTCCTTTACTAGAAAGGAGGTGACTTCCTCCACATAAGCAGCACAAGGCCAGGTGACCTCACTGCATCTAAAGATTGGTCTTGTAGGACTTGCATGGGGCAGCAAAGGGAAGCAGATGACCCGTCTAAGCCATATTCTCTGTGATATACTCACCTTGGTCTTTCCACCTCCTTGCTAAAAAAGCACATAGCCAAGAATATATCCCAGTTAGGAACAAAACCACCATGACTACTAGTCCTTCTCCTTTATCACCATCCTCCTTGGGCAGCATTGATTTAGAGGTTTACATGTACCGGCCAGTGTCCTAAGCATCAACTTTCCGGTCTCATTCCAAGTTCACCACTGTTGGGATGGAAACAACCATTCACGATGAGAAAACTGATACACAGAGAATTAAAGTAACTTGCCCCATTTCACAAGGGAAAGTGACAATACGGAGTTAAAGCCCACTCTTAACCACCATCCCATGGTGCTGCTCAGTGGTAGAACTCCAGTACCTGGGATCTCCTCTAGAGCCGTCTCATTTGCCCAGGAGGTTGCATTAGGCACGTCCGTGGTCCCATGATGGCTGACGTTACTCAGACTGAAAGCTGGTGACCCTTTAGGCTCCATGTTGGTTGATTTCACAGGATGTGAAGCCTCCAGGGTAATCTGTTTGCTTGTCACATCTTGTACTCTCAAGGCATGGTGTGCTTTGAAGATAAGACCTCACCCGTTCTCAGAACATTTATTTGAGTCAGAAACCATTGTGACCACTTTGCAGATAAGCCAACTGAGGCATAGGACTGACACCAATGTGGCCCACATGTCGTAAGTTGTATCGGAGGCAGAAGATAGACTGCAACTCCCATCTCTTGTGCCTTAAGCTGGTTATCCAACATCTCCAAGCTGTAGCTTCCTCATCTGCAGCCGAGGGGCCTAGGCTAGGGCTTCTCTAAGAAGCTGCCTTTCCCCCACGTTCGCCTCACTGGGTGTTGGGTATAGCAGTCACCTTTTAGCTCTGCATGCCCCAAAAATGTGCTCTTTTCTCTTGGTGACTCTTGCCAGTTCCCCTGTGGAGAACCACGCTCCCTCGATAACCTAAGAGCTGCTGCCTAACCAGGGGAGGGCAGAGCACATAGAAAGGTCTCTCTCCTTCATCCAAAAGGGGGTCAGTGATTTTCCAGAGGGAAATCAAGGTGGCATTAACCAGAACAAGGGTTAGGTATGCTCAGCATGCACAACCCACCCGTGTCCACTACAAGGGACTACTCTTCAGTGCTCTAGATAACGTTAGCTTTCTAGGCCTGGATGCAGTAAGATGAGAGTCCCTTTAAGCAGGAAGGCAGGAAGGGCATTCCAGGAGAACAAAGGATTAATGTGGAGTTGAGTAACTTGGTCAAGGTCATTTGAGGCTCTGATGAGGGAAAACAGGCCACCTGGCTCTTATTCCAAATTTTTCTCTAACTCCTCTGCTCTTTTGCTCCAAAGTCTGTACCTCATGACTGCTTTCTTCCACTGTAAATGGGAGATCTCTGATTTTTTCTTTCTTTTTTTTAACTTTCCAAACAAGTTATTAATAAGGAAGATATTTCTTATTTCCTCCTCCATTGAGGGATGAAGAAAAAAATCTGGGCTCATTTATGGTTATTTAGATGTGAGGAAGGAAAGATAAACAAATTTGACAACAGGCTAAGAAGGAATGAGATTATGGAAGAAAATAACAGGGGATCACCCTGAACCAGAAGTCACAAAGGAGGGTCAAGGTCTGACTTGGACTCTCTGACGTTTTATTCAGTTAGTATAAAGGGTCTATCTTAATTGAATTAATTATCAACTTTCAAAAATTGGAAGATTTCACATATAAAATGATCCACATGAGCCGGGCGTGGTGGCACACGCTTGTAATCCCAGTACTTTGGGAGGCAGAGACCGGAGGATACGGGTTCGCGGCCACCCTCAGCTCTCTCTCTCTCTCTCTCTCTCTCTCTCTCTTTCTCTCTCTCTCTCTCCCTATCTCTCTCTCCCTCTCTCTCTACGTAGTGAGACCTGGTTTCAAAATAAAGTATAAAAAA
>PVJS01013734.1:0-41590 GCA_004027185.1 Glis glis | reverse complement strand
TAGTTTAAAGTCTGTTTTGTCTGATATAAGTGTTGCTACCCCTGCTTGTTTTCGATCTCTGTTTGCATGATATATCTTTTTCCATCCTTTTATCTTTAGTGTATGAGTATCTTTGGCTTGAAGGTGAGTTTCTTGTAAGCAGCATATAGTTGGATTATGCTTTTTAATCCACATTGCTAGTCTATGCCTTTTAATTGGGAAGTTGAGTCCTTTGACATTCAATGTTATTATTGAGATATGATTGTTGTTTCCTGTCATTTTGAGTTTTATTTTCTGTTTGCTGTAGTGATACATCTCCTTGTTTAGTTGCCTACCTGGTGTAGTTCATCTCTCCTGTGGTTCTGAAAATTGCTTGTTTTCCCTTCTTTTTGATTTATTTCTTTTCGGATTTTCTCCAGTGTTGGCTTGGTCCTCATGAATTCTTTAAGTGTTTGTTTATCATGGAACATTTTTATTTCTCCATCAATTTTAAATGATAGCTTTGCTGGATATACTAGTCTTGGTTGGAAGTTATTTTCTTCCAGAGTCCAGAGTACTCCATACCAATCCCTCCTGGCATTCCTTACTTGGGTGAGAAGTCTGGGGTAATTTTTATTGTTTTGCCCCTGTATGTCACCCTTTCTTTTGCTCTTGCTGCTTTTAAGATTCTTTCTTTGGCCTCTACATTAGACATTTTAATTATTACATGGCGTGGTGAGGTCCTTCTTTGGTCCTGTCTTGACGGTGTTCTATATGCCTCCTGTATGTGAATGTCCAAGTCCTTTCTAGATTCGGAAAGTTCTCTGGGATTATTTCTTTAAAGAGGTTTTTTATATTCTTAGTCTGTGTTTCTAATCCTTCTTCAATGCCTTTTATCCTTAGATTAGGACGTCTTGCATTGTCTTGTATTTCTTGGATGGCCAGGGTGTGTTGTTGTAATATCTTCTGTATATCGTTGACTGTGTTTTCAGTTTTGAATGAACTATCTTCCAGGAGTGATACCCTGTTTTCCATGTGGTCAAGCCTACTAGAGTTGGTTTCTATTGCAGTCTTTAATTCGTTTATTGCCTCTTTCATTTCCTTCAGTGTTTCTTTCTGATTCTTTCTTAGAGCCTCAACTTCTTCCTTCATCTCCTCTACAATTTCTTTGAGGCCTTTCATCATTCTGAAGATCAAAATTCTGAATTCTCCGTCTTGCATTTCCTGTAGGTCAGTATCAGTAAACTCACTTGATGCATTGTGAGTATTTCTTGCATCTTCACTGTTCCTCATTCTCGTGTTTTCGATGTTTTCAATTTTGTGTTTCTGTTGTCTCCGCATCATCTTCCTTTCTATGTATAAGACCTCTTGTTGGTCCCTGTGGACCCAATTGGGTTAGTACGCTGCAGGTTGTGGTTCCCTCTCGTCTTGTTGACCAGAGTGCGGTGTGTGTATGTGGGGGGGGGGCACACAGGGTCCGGAGTTCGGGTGTTGGCACGTGAGGCGCACTTCAAGGCAAGGTGTTGGATGTGGGCTCCGAGGCGTGGGTGACGGTGCCAGAAGATACCCGGTCTCCGAGAGGCAGGTGCACACGTGCTCCGGGTCTCGGGGGCGTCGCTGGAGGTTGCTCGGGCTCTGATGCACAGTGCTGCGTATCTCGCACAGGCCCTGGGGAGTGCGAGCTCTGGGTATCAGGTGGTAGTGCCTGAGAGTGCACAGGCGCTGAGGCACTATGCTAAGGATCACACGTGGGCCCTCGTGAGGTGGTTGGGCTCCTGGAATTCGGTGGTGGCGCAGGTGCATGCCCTGGCTCTAAGGCCGTGTGGAGGGTCGTGCAGGTCTTAAGTGGCGGCACCAGAGGGTATCCGGGCTCTGAGGTGCAGCACAGGGGCTCCTGGGTTGCACAGTACAGCACAGCTGGCTTGGGCTAGGCGCGGCTGTTTGCCCTGATCCTGCTGGACGGCGCAGCTGTTCGCCTGTGTCGCACTGGTTCACGTGTCTGACTGCCTGGGTTGCACAGGAATGCGCAGCTGGCCTAGACTGGGCGCAGCCAGCTGCCCTGGTCACGCGTGAAGGCAGGGGGTGGGGACCGTCCTAGTCCCGCGTGGGAGGGTGCTGCTGGCCGCTTGGTTGTGTGGGTCGGCGTGGCTTGTGTAGGCCGATCACGGGGTCGCGGGGCCGCTGGGGCGCAAGCCGCGGGGGGCAGGCCATGGGCCGCTTGGGTCTGGGCTGGGGGCGTGGGGCCGCAGGGCACAGGGCGCAGGACCGCTGCGTGCCCAGTCCTTGGCTGGGAGCGTGTGGCCGTGGGGTGCCTGGTTCTCCCTGGTCGCACGGGGTGATGTGGCTGGTTGTCGGGGCCGGCATGTCTGGCCACCCGTGTGGCAGAGACGCTGCTGGCCTAGGCGGGCGCAGGGGGCAGGGCCGCTCTGGTCGCGCGTGGGGGGCGCGCCTGGCCACCGGATTGTGCAGAATGGCGCAGCTTGTGTAGGCTGGTCGCAGGGCCGCGGGTCTCGGGGCCGCGGGACGCGAGCCAAGAGGGCGCGAGCCGAGAGTGTACAAGCCGCAGGTGCGTGGGCCGTGGGATGTCCTGGTCTGGGCTGGGGGCGTGGGGCCGGAGGGCACAGGGTGCGGGGGCGTGGGGCCGCGGGTCTTGGCTAGGGGTGTGAGCCCCGCGGCACGGGATGATGTGGCTGGTTGCCTGGGCCGATGTGTCTAGCCGCCCGCCCGTGTGGCAGAAGCGCTGCTGGCCTAGGCAGGCGCAGGGGGCGGGGCCACTCTGGTCGCGCGCGGGAAGGCGCATCTGGCTGCCTGATTGTGCAGGATGGCGCGCGGCTTGTGTAGGCAGGTTGCAGGGCTGCGGGTCGCGGGGCCACTGGGCTCCGGTGCGCGAGCCGCGAGCCAAGGGTGCACAAGCCGTGGGTGCGCGGGCCGTGGGCCGCCCCGGTCTGGGCTGGGGGCGTGGGGCCGCAGGGCACGGGGCGTGGGGGCATGGGGCTACGGAGCGCACGGGTCCTGGCTGGGGGCGAGGGGCCGCAGGGTACCCAGCTCTCCCTGCTCACACAGGGTGATGTGGCTGGTTGCCTGGGCCAGCGTGTCTGACTCTCTGCGTGGCCTAGGTACACTGGCCTAAGCGGGGCGCAGGGGGCGGGGCCCCCCGGTCTCGCGTGGTAGGGCGTAGCTGGCTACCCGGTTGTGCAGGACGGCAGGACACGGGGAGCGGGGCACGGCGCAGTGCGCGGGGTGCGGGGCGCAGGGCGCTGGGCATGGAGGTTTCCCCGATCTTGGCTGCCGTGGGGCTCCGATGCAGGGTGCTGGGGATCATGCGGGCTCGTAGCGTGGTGGAGGGGGGTGCTCGGTCGGGGCAGGAGCCCACTATCTGCTGCTGTGATGGCCCCACCACTCTCGGAATTCTATTCCGGTTTCTCCTTCAGATCTGTCTGTGGTGCCGGGGGGCTGTTAGCCCAGGCAGTAGGGACCGGGGTAAGATGGCTCCTTACCGATCCTGCCGTCTGCCGTCTCGGGATTGCAGCTTTCTGAGGAATTCTGGAGCTGGTAGACTGTGTCTGCGTATTCGTACTTGGGTTACTGGATTTTGGGTTTGGGATCTTCTGTGTCTATGCAATGTTGTTTATTTCTGAGTCCCTGAGGAGATTCTGAGACAGTTTTGAGACAGGCTCATTCAGGGGCTCCTATTCCGTCGCCATCTTGCTGCTTCTCCTACAATTTTTTCTACAAAGCACGTCTCTCTCTTTTCTAGACTCCTGTTTCCTCATGGCCAATGATTTGACTCATAGTCTCTCATCATACCTGAAAGAAAGTAAGTAAATGTTGACTTTTAAAAATCATTTGCCAGGTTATTATCCCATCATGAAATAAGCTTTGTCTCTTTAAAATAAAAATTTTTTAAACTACATTTAAAATTAAAAGTTTCCACCTTACATGGATTTTAAGTGGAGAGTTTTCTTGGCTCCATCTTGATATTAATTTTTAAGCTACTTAAATTTATTCCTGTTTTGCTCTGGCATTGGGAATTTGCGTTTGAGTCTTGTTTTTGTTTTATCACACATTAGAAGTATTGGTCTAGGGATCCAGAGAATGGTGTTCTAGTCTCAGGTCCCCAGTTATTTACTGTTTGACTAGGGACGAATCACTGAGGACCCCTGGACCTGATTTTGTTATCTGAAGGATAAGGAAATTGAACTCTGTGGACTCTACCAGCTGTGAGATCCTGCAATTCTGTTCACGTGTTCAGAACTCACACCATAGCTATTACAAAGCCAATCTAACTTGATCTTTCAGTACATACTGTGTGTGGCCATGGACAACCAAATTATTCATATCAAGTAGTCACTTATTTATGGCCAGCAAGGAAATAGCTTAGATATAGAGATATATTCTGTAGTTTAGAATATTCTTTCAAATTGTAAGCAATTCTGATGATACCCAACTTGAGTTCATAAACCCTTTCTCAGCATCAAATTCAGCAGCGTAAATCTAGGTAATAATATAATCAAGCTCACTGGATTATAAGAACTAAAAAAACATGCATATAAAATGCTTAGCACAATGTTCGAGAAATGTTGGCTATTATTTAAATGTCAGTTACGTTTTATGTCTTATTGGTGTCTCTTTAAAAGTAACATTGAATCAGAATTATTCTATTTTGTCAACATTGTAAGCATCAAACACAAATTACAATATGGAAAGTATATTAGTCTCAACATCTTAGTTCTAAAACTAGTCATATTTAGGTGCCGGGAACTGGCCCGAGCAGCGGCGCGAGCTGAGCAGGGAAGTAAGTGTCGACGGCCCGAACAAGCACCACGGAGCCGGGAGCCAAGTCAAAGCAAGAACTCGTTTATTTAGAAAAACAGTCGCACTTTTAAAGTAAAGGCCATAAAGGAAATTCCAGAGCGATAAGGTGGGGCCCAATGGCACGGGACGGTCAGGTCATTACGCCCCCCTGTAACCTATCATAGGCAAAGGCACCTGTTGTCCATGAGCATGGAAGGAGGTAACTGCCTATCATAGCCCTCCTGAGGTTAGGTGGGGTTAACCACGGGACCTCCCTCTGAGGGGTCCGCCAGCGCCATCTTTGCCATTGATATGCTGAGTCACTGCCACGTGGAAGAGGCCCGGTACTCTAGAGCAGGCTTCTGTTAGTCCACCAAGGCCCTTTCATGGCACTGGGTGGAGGGCCCAACATTTAGGTGCTTGGCACGTTATATGATATGTGTTATAAGTTAATGATATGTTGTTTTAATCTGATATCTAGAATAACCTGAAAGAAGAAATATAATTAACAGTGCTCATTATAGAAATATAATGAACAGTGTTTATTATATTTTATTTCACTTAAATACTAACAAGAAGTAATTGGAAAATACTCATCTTTGGAGCCTTTATTTTGCTATATTCAGAGTAATTTTTGTGGTCTTTTTTTCAGTCTGTCCCAAGTGGGTAAAACTTCGGAAAAGCCACAGTGAGAAGAAATCAGTACTGATGCTGATCATCTGCAGCTCGGCCGTCCGCGCCCTAGAGCTCATCAGGTAGAAACCTCCCCAGTTCTGTTTCATAAATGTTTTCCAAGTAACTGGTATGTGCCAACCTGGAATGTTGTATGTGATATAGTTAGAGCAATGAGCTCTATCTGACAGAGTCCCTACCCTCCTGGAATTTACAGTCCAGTGGGGGAGAGACAATAAACAAACAAGTATACATTATAATGTCAGGTATGCTGGTAAGTTATGTCAAGAAAAAATAAAGCTTGGCAAAGGGATGGAAATGGACGGGGCTATTTTTGAAAGGTTGGTCACAAGGACCTTCTCTAAGGAGACAACATTTGAGCAGAAGCTTGAATGAAGTAGAGGAAAGAGCCAGGCAGCTCTCTGGGAGGAGTTTTCCAGGTGGAAGGGACAGGAAGCACAGAAGCCCCTCAGGTGAGATGCCATGGGAGGAATTTAAGCGGAGGAGTCCCATGAGCTGAGTCATTTTTAAAGTACCACTCTGGCTTCTGTGTGGCAAAATGCATTGTGGGTAAAAGCAATGAGATTATACTGGCAGCAACCAGTTAGAAAGGGAAATGGAAGAAAGGATCTGGCTTAAAATAAGTAGAAAAGATAGAATTCCAAGGAATAAGCTTACCAAGATCTATATAAAGAAAACATCAAGTAAGGGACATAAAAGATCTTGAACAAGGAAAAAGGTGAGCAATATCCTTGAATAGGACTTCTCGTTGCTCTCAAGATGTCCATTTTACTTAGGATAGTCTACAAATTTCAGTTTCCCAGTAAAACCCCAAAAGAATTGTTTTTTAACTGGATTAACTAGTTCTAAATTAATGTAAGAAAATACACAGCTAAAAATGAGCAAGGAAATTCTGAGAAAAGAATACCAACCAGAATCTATTATCCCTATCAGATTACAAATATATATATATATATATATACAAATATTTACAAATATAATATATACATATATATATATTACAAATTCTCAATAATTAAAACAGTATGAAACCATCACATGCATGACTGACAGGTCAGAGGAGTGGAACAGAATTGAAAGTTCAGAAGTAGACCCAAATGCACAAGAAAGTATCACCTGTCTGTGGCTAAAGTGACACATCAGAAATCAGTAGAGAAAGATGGATTATTTAATAAATTGGGTTGGAACAACTGGGTAGTTGTCTGGAAAAATAAAGTTGGATTCATATCTCACTTATTATACCAAGATAAATTCCATAGGGACCAAAATTTTAAGTAAAAATTACACATTAAAAAAAATTGTCAGTGCTTTACTAAGTGCCTTCACATACCCTTTCATTTACTGTATTTTTGTAGAATAAACAAAAAAGGCTTCCCACTGGGTCAGTGGTAACCTTCAGCTTTCAGAGAAGAGCAGACAGGGTAAGACTGCATATACTGGGGATAGCCCTCTCTGGGAGCCCTGCTCTGAGCCAGGCTTTGACAAAAGACAAAACAAAGCAAGTCATGAAAAAAAGGAGCTTAGTCAAATGGATTAAGGTGCAAATGTAGGCACTCAGTAGTTATTTAGCATCTATTTTTCTAATGAACTAATCATGATTTTAGAAAAATGGTTAATTTTTAAGTCTTTCAAACTCTCCTCCTATCTGGGCACACATATAAAATTGTATATCATACCCTCCCAGGAAAGTGAAAGTGTTCCTTTCAACTATTTCTGCTGCAAAAATAATTAATGTTCAAGCCGGCCGTGGTGGCGCACGCTTGTAATCCCAGTACTTTGGGAGGCAGAGACCGGAGGATCCAGGTTCGCGGCCAACCTCAGCACGCATGCGCGCGAGCGTGATCTATCTGTCTCTCTCTCTCCTCTCTCCTCTCTCTCTCTCTCTCTCTCTCTCTCTCTCTCTCTCTGTCTACCTAGTGAGGCCCTCCGCAACTTCGTGAGACCCGGTTTCAAAAATAAGGGCCGGAGGTGTAGCACGGAGGTAGAACGCCCTTGCGTTCAATCCCCGGAACCGCAAAAAAAAATAATAATAATAATTAATGTTCAATACTCTGATTACTGAGCAACTATATTTGCTGGTCCTGAAATCAGAGGAGTCCACATTGACTTTTCCGTGCTTTAAAAACTTATCAGCAATGCCGGGCGTGGTGGCGCACGCTTGTAATCCCAGTACTTTGGGAGGCGGAGACCGGAGGATCCGGGTTCACGGCCAGCCTCAGCTCTCTCTCTCTCTCTCTCTCTCCCTGTCTCTCTCTCTCTCTCTCCCCTTAGTGAGGCCCTCCGCAACTTCGTGAGATCCGGTTTCAAAATAAAGTATAAAAAATAGGGCCGGGGGCGTAGCGCGGAGGTAGAACGCCCCTGCGTTCAATCCCCGGTACCGCAAAAAAAAAAAAAACTTATCAGCACAGAACTCATTTCAGATTGAAGTGCTAATGGCAAAGAAGTTGACCCAGTGGTGACCTCTTAAAAACAAGTTGTCAAATTGATTTGAGCACTTACTGTATGTAAACTCCTTCCTAAGGGGCATAAAAGCACTCTGTTGTCACACTTCATTTACAAATTCTCACTATTCTTCTCTGTCCCCGGTAATATTATGATCCATTTCAAGGTTAAATGGTTTGCAAATTTGTTTTCTGAGCAGGCACAAGGAGCCCTATTCATAAAAACTAATGTTTAAAAATTCTAACTTTTGTAAGAACATCTGTTCTCTTGAGAGCCATGAGTTATTAAATTGTCTTCCTAGTTAACCTTGCCATGGAGAAAGCTTATGTGTAAGTTAAACCTCGCCTGCAACAGAACTTGCATAGCATGATTCACTATTTTGCAAACGCATGTTCCTTCTGGTCAATGATAGTTCTCAAACATAATGATATGTAAAGGAAGCTAATATTCTCATGTTAGGTCTACCCCAAGTGTCAGTTAAGAGATTATTCATTTATACCCACTTCAATGCAAAATTTGAGGTGATATATAGAAATACATACAACAAATGAGAAACAGGTGGCAAAAAATGGAAGCAAACAAAAAACAGGCGAAGCTGAGATGAGGACTGGTGCTCAAGATCACCTCCCTGCTTGGCTGTGCAGGTGGGCCCAGATTCTGTGCACCTACACTTCCCAGCAGCCAAAATAAATGGGAAATGTCAGTTGTGAGATTCACCACATTCTCTGAGTTAAAAAAAAAAAAGAAAACAGTTCCCTGAGAAATATAGACATAATGGCATCATCATAGGTCTCATCTCTGCAATAAAACAATGGGCAAATGGTGTAACGGGGCTGTTTATAGAGCTGTTCATATCAGTATGGGCAGAGGGCCTGCTGCCAGAGCAGAGCTAGCAAAGGCATTGTGTAAGGCACTAATCAGCATGGTCTTGACCCTCGGAGCTGACTGATGCAGTAGATCCAGAAGATTGTTGAACACCTAGAAACTAAACGGACTGCCTGTCCAACATGTAGGCCAGAGGTTGTAAATCAACAGCCCAACGACCAGCCAAGTTTACCCCATAAGGATTTTGTGTCTAAAAAATTTTGAATGAGTTGCCTATAATTAAAATCAGAATGCACATATAAAAATCTAGACTTGTGGCTTCTCTAAAAATCAGGTCTGTGACACTGGGCCCATAAGCTCACATCTTAATAACTGGCCAAGCTGAGCACTGGCTGACCCCTTTCCCAGGGCACATGCCCTCCGCTTCCTCTCAGCCCTCACACCTGCCTCACAGGCTGCCTCACTCATTCATGATGCCCACCTGCTCTCATAGCCCCACGTCAGCCTTTAGTGCCTGCCTGCCTGCCTTCTGTCCATGTTTCCTCCCTCCTTCCCTTTCTTCCTTCTTTTCTTTCCTTTTGACTGAAGCATTTCCACAAATAAAATTTTACAGAGAAACTCAGTCTGCAAAGTAGAAAAAGAAACTGAGGCTGCTCTGATAGGAGGTTATAGCCTTCCTGTCAGGTTTATCCCCCAGCTCCCCTTCCAACCACCACAGACACACCTTTGTAGATGGCCTTGGGCTCCACAGAGCACGGGCTGACATCGCTGCTCTAAGATTTCTCTTGGAACCAAATTTTGTGTGAGAACTACACTGCAGAATTGAAAGATAAATTTCCTGCCAGGGACCTGAAATACAGAAATTCTGACTTATAAGAGAAGGGCAGATCCATGTGTTTCAATAAGAAAGTAGCCTAAGTAAGGTTAACCCAGTGTTATAAGAGTTAGAAGCAAATGCAGATATGTGCCTGGAAAAAAAAACACCCCAATTTCTGATTTTTTTTTCAGTCAGGCACTTTGTTCCCCAAGCTGGCCTTGAACTCAAGATCCTACTGCCTCAGTTTCCCAAGTAGCCGGGATTATAGGCACACGACAGTGCGCCCAGCAGGCCACTCCAATTTCATTACAGAAATGGGCTAACCTGAAAATCTCAGAATTGTAGTGTGTGTGTGTGTGTGTGTGTGTGTGTGTGTGTGTGTACATACATGTGGATATATATATACATACACACATTCTTTGATTAAAGCAAGATATTCTTAAGCAGTCACACAGCCCAGAATGAGTGAGTTTTCTCAAACATTAATCTATTCCTTCTCATTAGGTCGATGACAGCATTCAGAGGAGACAGCAAAGTTATGAAATTATTTGCAAAACACATAAAGGTAAGCAAGGGTCTGTGGTTCCTGAGAGGACACTTAAGTGATCCCTAAGGGCCACTCCCAGACCTCAGCTCTTCCTTCTGCCCTGTGCCTCTTCTCTTAGTTTCCTTAGCAAGTGTTTTCTTCAATAGGTTCCATATATGCCATACTTAGAGACCATTCTGGATTTCTAGCCTGCACAGGAGAGGCAGGAGCTGAGGTTTGACTCCAGGATTTGTGGGTTTCCCAATTTTCTAGGTAGATTCTCTTTTTTGCCCTGGGAGTTGATCCTAAAGAGGATAGCCTCATATGCTTTTTACTTTAACTTTTAAGACAAAATGCTCTCAACTGGCCTGTGATTGCACTTTCTTAACGACTCTTCCTTTTCTCTCTTCTCTTCCATCTGGGAGCAGGTCCAGGAGCAGGTGAAGTTGCTGGAGAAGCGTGTGGTACACCTGGGAGTGGGGACTCCTGGAAGAATCAAAGAGCTCGTTAAACAAGGTGTGAAAAGAGGGCAGTGGCACTCCTACCCAGAGCTAGGAGCCTGCCTACCCCTCTGTGAGTTTAGGAAAGCACATTTGAATAGAGAAACCAGAGCCCTGTGTTAACTCCCCAATGGGAAACTCAGCCTTAAGTGTCTGAAGCCAGTCCGTAAGTACAATGCAGTGGGAATGATAACTGCATTCACTCACCTGAACATTCACACGCCAGTCGCTGTGAGCAGGTTAGTGGGTCCACACAGCCTTCATCCACCAATTTGCAATCTCTTGAATTTGTAGATCTGGATATGTTGAGCATTCCCCTCCTCAGGTAATTCAGTCTTGGTTCTCCAAGACTCATTCTGCTTGAGGGCTGGTATGTAAAACAAATAGAAACAAACAAAAAATGCAGTTTCTATGGATGAAATACAGGTATTCCAGAATATTCCTTTCCAAGTGCATTTCTCTTTTAGTGCTTTATGCAGGAATTATTCCAGACATCTACCAGTGGGTTTTTATAATTTGCTGACTACCTCAAAGCCAACAGCCCAAGAACCTGCTAACCTACTGATGTTATTACCTATTCTGCCTACCAAACAATTAATGATTTCTTTTCACTACTCACTTCCAAGTGACTTACTTAATATAGTAATAGGACTTTGTTTCATAACTGCCTGGAGCTATTCATGGATTGTTTTCTATATCTTAAAGTAATGTCTACATCAATATCAGCTCAGTACAGAGATGGGCATTTGCCTGGAAGCAACCAAATCTAAAACTACAGGTGTTTCTCTGCAAATGAAAACCATCCAGGGTTCATTGAACCCACTGTAGGCAGAGTTCTGTGCAAAGGCAAAGAAATAAGCAGCTAGGTGTCCTCCAACAAGGAAAGGAAACAGTTTATTGAGTTCCTGTGTCCACTTAGGTTTATGCTGTCTCATTTAGCACTCACAGCACCCTTCCTGACTAGCACATAAACTTAAAAGTTTGATTAAGGTAGAAGTTACAGAATCACTTTATTTTATGTTAAAACGTATCTAATGCAAAATTATCCTACACATTACCCAACTATGTTCATGAAGTGCTTTAGTTTGAACCTGGAATGCCCCCCAAGGCCCATGTGTTAAGGCTTAGCCCCAGCACGGTACTGCTAGGAGGTGGTGGAAACTTAAGCAGGAGGGGCTGAGTGGGAGGCTTTCAATCATTCAGGGTGTGCCCTTGAAGAAGATGTTGGGTCTCACCACTTCCTCTTTCTTTCATCCCAGTCATGAGGTGGATTTTTGTTTGTTTGTTTGTTTGTTGTTTTTTGGTGCTGGGGATTGAACCCAGGGCCATTCTATCTGAGCTATACCCCCAGCCCAGTTTTATTTTATTTTGAAACAGGGTCTTTCTAAGTTGCTGAGACTGGGCTGGAACCTACAATCCTCCCCTCTCAGCCTCCCACATACTGGGATTACAGGCATGTGCCCCACACCCAGCCTAGCACTCTTTTTAATGAGAGAAAACTGAGACTCAGAAGGGGTAAGTGGCTCTTGCTAAGGCCTTTCAGTCCAGGACTGCCTGGTTCCATGCCTTTCCCTCTCAAAGAGTTCCTGATCCTGTTGGTTAAGTGTCATAGAATGACGTTGACAGCATGAGGTAGTCACTGCCAAGAGCCAGATAAGTACTTCTCAGTCCTGTGGGATTTGAAATGGGGAGAGAGTCTTACAGTGACCTGAATCTGCAGGGAAGGGGCTTTAACTGATCTTTGAAGTATGGGGAGGATTAGGATAGGCAGGGATATCCAAAGGAGGTATTCATACGTAGGAGATCCACCCATCAAAAAAATCAGGTGAATCCACACAGCATATCAAGAGGAGACAGTGAATAGACAATATAGCATTGAGGTTAAGAGCCCGCAGTATAGACTCAGACCTCAAATTCAAAGCCCAGGGCCAGCAATTTATGAGCTCTGTGACTTTGGCAAGTTATTGAACCTTCCTAAACCTGTTTCTTTATCCAAATGACAAGGATAGTAGCGGTAACTACCTCAAGGATTGTTATAAAAAGAAAATGCCAATAAAGAGCTCAGCACAACAAGTATCACACCCTAAGCACTCCACAAACAGTAGTTGGTTTTATTTAAGAAACCAGCTTTCTTGCTTGGAGACTTTGTGGGCCACAGCAGGAGGCGATTCCATTGGAAAGAAAGCAGACGATGGAGGGAGAGGACCTTGAACAAGAAGCTGAAGAGTTTGGATTTTTGTCTTGTGGACACAGGGCGGCATTTAAAGTCAAGGGCAGATCAGAGATTCCAAACAGAGCCCTTCCATGAGACATGGATTTGGGAGAGATTGGCTGGACACCAGGAGAGGCCAGGGATAGACTCAGGTTGCTCCCTGCCTCCTGCAAGCTTTCAGCTAAAGATTCACCTCCACCTTCCTGGAATCCAACACTTCTTTTATGTCACCAATTAGCCCCACACACAGCAGTAGGGCCATTCTTCTCTTTATTTAAAAGAGAGGGAGCAAGAAGCTGTCTAGACTATTGAAATTAGATTTCTGCAGAGTTAGGAGAACTCAGTGTGAAGGCTTATTTCGTGTGGAAAAGTCATTTAAGGAGCTGCTGATTTTCTTATATTAATGAAAATAACTTTTACTTCTGAATCTGATCAGATGACTGTTTTAATATTCATTAGCCACAGGTGTTAGGCTGCTTACAAAGTATTTGAAAGAACAGCCCTAGCACTCTAGAAACTGAAAAGCTAACACAGCAAGACCAATGGCACATAACTCATTTTATGTAGCTGTTTATGACTTAACAAGATGTTTATGTGTTGGATGGATAAAGAGAATTTCCAGACACCAAAAAATATCTATGTATCTGTACCAATAGACCCAGAATTTTGTTGTTATAATTTTAAAATGAAGAGGATTTTATGACTGTAAGAGTCTATTGACAATGCAAAAAAATGGTTCAGAGAAAGAAAATAAGCACTTTTAGATATTATCTCATTAGTTATAATGAGTATATTCCCTTTCAGTCTTTTGTTTGTTTTTATTAAACCCAGGGGCATTCTACCTCTGAGCTACACCCCCAGCCCTTTTTATTTTTATTTTGAAACAGAGTCTCCCTAGGTTGTTGAAAGTCTTGCTAAGTTGCTGAAGCTGTCCTTGAACCTGCAATCCTCCTGTCTCAACCTCCCAAGTACTGGGATTATAGGGGTGTGCCACCATGCCCGGCCCTTTTAGTCTTTTTTTATACACATTTGTAGATTTACAAAGCTGAGACCATATTACAGCTCATAACTTTACAGTTGTAATACCCATATATCATCCTATTATAAAGTTATATTGGTTTTTGGTTTTGCAGTTCTTTTATGGGAAAATATTTGGATTTTTTTTTCTCTTTACAATTATACATAATACTACAGTGATCATCTTTGCAAGTACCTGTTTGAGTTTCTGGTGTTTTTTCCTGGGGTGTCATAGAAGGAAAACTCTGTCAAATGCTAAGCATTTTAAGGGTCTTATTATGTAAAGCCCAGTTTTACACCAGGGGGTGCTACTTGTTTGCTCTCCCTCCAGCAGTGAGTGATCTTTAAGGAAAGACTATCAGCCCATTGTCTTTTCCAGTTTACTATTTTCATTTTACTTTTGAAGAGAGTTTTAAATAAGAGGCAGTTTAATTATGAAAAAGAATTTAGGGCAGAGAGAGAGAGACTGAAATCGCCCAGGGAAAAGCTGTGGGGAAGTGCTGCAGGTCGAGGAGGGCTTCGGGTACTATTTGTAAACGTGACATGCACCAGCTTGGAGCAGTAGGAAGAACCGACTGCCCAGCATTGTGACCTCTGAGGACCGGACAGTCCTGGGGTCCTCTGGCCCTCACATTCAATAGTTGTCTTCTAGATAGACAGGAAAAGAGGGGATGGAGTCCTTAGGTGGCTCACCAGCATCATCAAAAGATAGCTGACTTTGAATAGAGCCATTCCTGTGGACTTCCTTTTCTGCCTCAAACAAGACTCCGGCCCTGTCCTCACCTTCGCCCCACTCATATCCTAAGAGCCCTGTAGACACTGGTGCACTGGTCTCTGAAAGGCCACCCCCCCCCCCTGACTGCAGGATACGGCTTATCAAACCCTCCACCTCTGGGCTTCATGAACTGGAGGCAGGGCCAGCACAGGAGCATTAGCTAGGGCAGTGATGGAACTGAAAGGAGGGCGAGTCCCAGAGGCCACATGTGCTTCCGCCAGACAAGGGCAGCACTCCATGTGCAGAGATTAGTTGCCAGGAAAGGACAGCAAATGAGGCAGAAAGCAGCCAGGAGAATAAAACGCATGTGAATAAGCCTACGTCCTGAGGTCTCTACTGCAGCCACTCTCTCGCCATCTCCTGCAGGTGGCCTTAATTTGAACCCCTTGAAGTTCCTGGTTTTCGACTGGAACTGGAGAGATCAGAAGTTGAGGAGGATGATGGACATTCCAGAGGTACCATATGTAACCAGCAATTGCCTTTAATCACTTTTTTTTTCAGTTTGAACTTGAGTTCGGACACAGTTATGAAGTCTGTAACATGGGGGCCAGCACATTCTGGCTTTTGATATGATTTCTATCTTTTATCTCTGAGATAACCACAATTGGAAGGCCACTTCATCCCCTTACACATAACTATAGCCTTTCCATCTGTATTATGGAAATATGCCTTGTTGCTCATAAATGACAACATCTGTCCTTTACCTTTGAGAAACTGGAAGGTCTGGAGACTTGGCATTTTTCCTGTCCCCTTCCTTGTAGACACATCCGTCTTTGCCTTTCATCCTTATATATGCATTTTGGCTAGGGTGGGAGAAGGGGGGCACAAACTGGCCTTGTTGCCAACATCTCCACATTCCCCAAAACTCACTTACTTTATTTAGAAAGATATTTTGGTTTTGCGGGGTAGGGAAGTTTTTTGGTGGCTCAGTGGATTAGGATTGAATGACTTTGTGGGCATGGTATTAGCTCATTATATATTTATGAAAGCAATCCATTACCATCATAATGTGAAAAATTGATTTTGCCACCCACCATGTTACCATGGGGCCAATTTTTCAATGTAGTCTAATGTTTCAAAGTAGCTCTTAGAAAGCAGGGGTATACAGTAAGAAGTATGGCTGCCGGTCACCAACCTAGACTAAATCATGGCAGCACCTATCCAGGAGGCTTGGAATTACTCCTCCAGGCATGCCAAATAAATTAGTTTACCACATTAAACTATATCCCCAGATTGACCAAACCTGACTATAATTGATTGGTGAGCTATATCAGACATCATTCAGGTTAAAGGGCAATTTGTTCAGTTTTCTACACACACACACACACACACACACACACACACACACTCACACACACACACACACACACACACACATACACACACACACAGAGTCATGTACTCCCCCCCCCGAACATACTGTTTTTTTAAAACTAGCTTAACAAATTTTATGTTAGGTACATGAGGCCCTATTTGATGATTTCAGTTGCAATGTTAAATTTGAATAATCCACTAGTTTTCTAATTATAATAGTGAGAAATAATGTCAAAAATTTTGTCATCATAGTTATTTTTATTATGTTTATGTCACAAGCAGTTATTCTAAGGCAATAAAATTCTATATTAGAATATTGCATATTAACCTGGACTACAGAAAGCACACTTGGAGTCCTTGAACCTGTTTATATGCCATTTTATTTTGAAGGGCTACAAACAAAAGGGCGCTTTAATGACACTGATGTTTTATATAGTACCTCTTCCTTTACTCATGTGACCGTTTCGACTCTGAGTCAGACATGGATCAGGACTCGTTGCCCCCTCCGATTCTGTTCATAACAGCTGTGTAAATACCCAGGAGCCCAGATGGTAGAATTTTTTTCTTAAAGACCACCTTTGTTTGATCTTAAACTTATTTTTATTTTTTATCTTTTCTCTCATTTAGATAAAAAAGGAGGTTTTTGAGCTTCTGGAAATGGGAGTACTCAATCTATGCAAATCGGAATCCTTGAAGCTCGGCCTTTTCTAAGTCCGGGTCCTCATGAAGATTCGAGTTTTTGTGGTGGAATCTGCATCATATTTAAAGACGCCGGCACATTGCAAGCCCTCAGGATTCATCAGCTACTATTTTATTATGTTAACTACATCACCACGTGGGTCACTGGGACTGTCTGATGGGGATTCTTTAACAGCTGAATCTGCCCCTCTGCCAACTACTTTGTATAATAAAGAATCACCAGCTCATGTATGATCCTTATTGAGCAGACTGAGTTTTTCTCTCACCGACTGTCCTCTGCCATGAATGTGCAGGACACAGGAAGGAACAGCTGGGTGACCTGAGGCAAGCCCCTTCCCTCTCTGAGCCTCAGTATCATCAGCTGAAAAATGGGAATGATATCTCAGAGGGTAGTTAAGGATCCCAGGAGATGGTATGTGTGGAGCAGATATGTAAACTATGAAGCACTGTCCCAGTGTGAAGGGTGACAGTGGTAACTAGGAAGAGCCAAAATGTATGTGGCTCTTTGTAGACATATAAAAGACAATGTAACTACACCCATCTTACTCATTTCCTTTGGGGGGTGCGGAGTAGTAGTGGGGAATGAACCCAGGGGCACTCTACCACTGAGCTATATCCCCAGCCCTTTTTTTAATTTTTATTTTGAGACAGGGTTTGCCCAATTTGGCCTTGAACTCGTGATCTTTCTGTCTCAGCCTCCCAAGTTGCTGGGATTACAGGTGTTATAGTTAGATATAAAATGTCCCCTAAAGAGCTCATTTATTAATAATATTCAGGGTTAATATAATTGAGTCATGGGGGTTGTAATCCCAGAAATAGATAAATCCATTGTAATGGATTTACCTGGGTGATACCCAGGAGGCTGTTAGGGTGTGGCCAGAGGAGGTGGTCCCTGGGGGTGCGGCCTTGGAGATTATATAAATGTTTCCTCCTGGCCTCTTTGATGTGAGGCACATAGCCCATGTGCTCTCCCTCCACCTCCCACTGCCATGCCCTGAGATCTGCAGTCCCTGACCTCGCATGGACTCCAAAATCGTAAGAAATAAATCTTTCCTCTAAGTCACATGGTCAATCTTTAGATTATAGCTACAAGAATGCTGACGAATATAACAAGCATGCGCCACCATGCCCAACATTGTTTATTTTTTTAATTAACTTTAGACTTACAGAATATTTGCAAAAATAATAGAAAAAATCCCTATATCCCCTTCCCTAAGCTTCTCCCAATGTTTGTATCTTGTATAATTAACCACAATACAGTTGCCAAAACTAAGAAATCAACATTAGTACAATACAGTTAACTAAACTGTAGACTCTCACAAGTTTTTCCACCAATGTTCCCTTTCCCGTCCCGGATCCCACCATGCATTTAGTTGTTACGTCTCCTCATAGTGACAGTTCCTTGTTCTTCCATGCTCTTTCATGACCTTCACACCTGCCAGGCCTTTTGTAGAATGTCCCTCAGGTTGGACTTAGCTATTTTTTTATGATTTGATTGAAGTTATGCAGTTTTTAGCCAGAACCACAGCACTGGTGTGTCCTTCTCAATATATCATCTCAGCGGACTTCCTGTGAAGTGGCTTCTACCCGTGGTGTCAACGTGGATCAGCTGCTGTTTCAGTCAGCATTCTCAATGCTGTGATCTAAAACACCTGATCATACAACTTAGAGGAAGGAAGATTGATTTGCTCACAGTTCTGGAGATTTCAGGGGTTCAGTGTTAAACCAGGTGAAGTCTGAGGAGCTCAGAGCACGGCATGGGAAGCAGGGGGAGAGTGCAAGGGCTCTGCTTTCACATCACAGAGGCCAGAAGCAAGAGAGGCAGCAATGGGAGGAGGGACCATATATAATCCCCAAGGCCACTTCCCCAAGGAGCCTCCTCAACACCCAAGCCCCACCTCCAACATGACTCTTATTTGCATTTTATAGACAATAAAACTGAATCTCAGATGGGACAGTCACTAGTTCAAATAGCAGAGCCAGAAGTCAAACCCAAGCCTCCCATTTTACTTCAGGACACCAAGGTCTCTAAGGTCTCTAGAGAATCATGCACATACTGCAAATGGGATAATAAAGCAAACAGATGCTATCAATGCTATATAAAATTCTGCATTTTAATTTCATGAAGTCTTTTGTTTGTTTGTTTGTTTGTTTTTGCAGTACTAGGGATTGAGCCCAGGGGCATTCTACCTCCGAGCTACACCCCCAGCCCTATTTTTTATTCTTTATTTTGAAACAGGGTCTTACTGAGTTGCAGATGGCCTCACTACATAGCTGAGGCTGGCCACGAACCCAGATCCTCCTGTCTCAGCCTCCCAAGCACTGGGATTACAAGCGTGTGCTACCATGCCCAGCTATGAAGTCTTTTTTTCTGGGTTTTTTGTTTTGTTTTGTTTTGTTTTGTTTTGTGACTGTAGGGATTGAACCCATGGGCATTCTACCTCTAAGCTACACCCCCAGCCCTTTTTATTTTTTATTTTGAAACAGGGTCTCCCTAGGTTGATGAGAGTCTGACTGCATTGCTGAGGATGTCCCCAAATCTACTATCCTCCTGTCTCAACCTCCCAAGTACTGGGATTACAGTTGTGCACCACGACACTCAGCTGTGATGTTTTAAACAAGCCTCACGGGCTAACAAATCACAATCCAGCAAATCACTCCTCCTGCACACGAGCCACTTGCTGCCTGTGCACCCGTGCAGGCTGAAAACCGCACACAAGGACTGAAAGAGAAGTGGAATGTGCTTCATTCTGAAAGATCCCTACCAGAGCCCAGCAAGTTGAAGAGAAAAAAGCCAGCGCAGAATGGATTTTCTTTTTTTTTTTTTTTTTTTTTGCGGTACCGGGGATTGAACGCAGGGGCGTTCTACCTCCACGCTACACCCCCGGCCCTATTTTTTTTTATGCTTTATTTTTGAAACCGGGTCTCACAAAGTTGCGGAGGGCCTCACTAGGTAGAGAGAGAGAGAGAGAGGAGAGAGAGAGAGATAGATCGCGCGCGTGCATGCGCGCTGAGGTTGGCCGCGAACCAGGATCCTCCGGTCTCCGCTTCCCAAAGTACTGGGATTACAAGCGTGCGCCACCACGCCCAGCAACAGAATGGATTTTCATTCAAGCTATGGCTAAATCTAACCCTACTATTTTTTCATCTTTTTGTCCCCTAACAACTGAGATGTTCTTGGCCAATGGAAAGAAAGAAAATGAACCATGTATCTTCCCAATACAGGCATTTAACTTCCTGCCACATGACATGTCTTAGATTAAACTGGAAAAAATATCAAGCATGACTTTTTAAGAGAACAAATCTTCAAATTAAGATGTTGCAGTCTGAGCCAGGCACAGGGGCGCACACCTGTAAGCCCAGTATTTGGAAGACTGAGACAGAAGAATCGCAGGTTCAAGGTCAGCCTCAGCAACTTAGTGAGACCCTGTTTCAAATTTTTTAAAAAAGGGGGGTGTTGGGGATGTAGCTCAGAGGTAGAATACTCCTGGGTTCAATCCCCAGTAGCACAAAAAAAAAAAAGAGGAAAGATGTTGCAGTCTGTTTCTGCCAGAATCCAGACCAACCCACCAGGCTGCTATTGATTTCCCAAAACCAAAAAAAATGAAACTATCATGAACAGTATGTGTGTGCATATAAGTGCGGGTGTGTGAATGTCCCCCACGCATACAACCACTCCCTGATTCTGGACTCACATTTAGTATATTTTGCAGCTAATAGGAAAAGACAATGAGATACAAGGCAACCTGAATGTGTAAAGTGGCTGGTAACGCCTGAAAAGGCCACCTACATGTGTGGTTAAAGAAACTGAAGGCATGAATTTAAAACTTCACTCTCTCAAATCTCTAACGATGCTACAACAGCTACTAAGGAGCTGTCACACAGGTATCACTCCAGTGTTCTCAGAAAGGAAATTTGGCCCCCCAGGGGACATTTGCAATACCTGGAAGTATGTTTGGTTGCCACTGGGGGTTGGGGAGAGTAAAGGGCTGTTGCTGGCGTCTAGTAGGGGTTTGCAACTGACATTTAACAGGTAGAAAGAACAGGGATGCAGCTAAATGTTCTACAAATCTGCAGTACAACCCCCACAACAAAGAAATATCTGGCTCAAAATGTCATAGTGCTAAGGAACCCTGTTCTGGAAATATTGAAAAGCAAAACATATGAAGTATATTTGCAATTTTGAAGGAAGTTTATTTGGAAGAGAGAAATAGGTGAATATAAAATATGTATCTTGGTATCTCCCAAGAACATTGCCCAATAATGTTTGCACTTACTGCCTGTGATGATGGACACATTTTCATGTGTCCACTTGGCCAGGCCACCAGGTACCCAGATAGTTGGTCAAACATTATCCTGGGTATTGATGTGAGGTTGTTTTGGGATGAGATTAACATTTAAATTGGTGGACTATACCTTGCGTGGTGGCACATGCCTGTAATTCCAGGACTTGGGAGGCCTGTAATTCCAGACAGGAGGATTAAAGGTTCGAGGACAGCCTCAGCAAGTAGTGAAACTCTTATGAACCTAGCAAGACCCTGTTTCAAAATAAAAATAAAATAGGGCTGGAACTGTAGCTCAGAGGTAGAATGCCCCTGGGTTCAATCCCCAGTACCATAAAATATTAATTAATTAATTGGTGGGCTTCAGTGAAGGAGAATGCCCTCTGCAACGTGAGTGGGCCTCATCCCGTCAACTGAAGGCCTGAACAGAACCAAAGGCTGACACCCCCCCCAGGTCAGAATTCTGCCTGACGCTTTCTAACTGAAACACTGGCTCTTCCTGAGTCTTCAGCCTATTGGCCTTCAGACCTGAGTTAGGATGTTGCCGTTTCTGTAGATTCTCTACACTTGTGTGAGCTAATTTCTTATGTGTATATATTATTTTATACTTATATTTATATTATATTGTTAATCTTATAATTTATATTATATTGATAATTTATATTATATTAATTTATAGTGTTTATATTGTATCATTTATTTGTATTTACATTATTATTTTATTTTTATTATTTATATGTTATATATAATTACTTATTTTATATGTATTTATTATATATAAGATATATGCTTATATACACATATATATATATGTAATCATATAATCTATTGGTTCTGTATGTCTGGAGAACCATGACTCATAAACTAACTGGGAAGCTCATTTTACTTTGGATCTTAGTTTGTTTTATTCTTTTATAAAAAGTCTAAGAAATCCTGTTCTTCTTGGTTTGTTACAAGAATGGAAGTTTACCAAGCATTTTCTATGTAGAGTACTCCCACCCAATGCTGAAACAAGTACTTAAATCACAGTATACCTGATATCTTTTAGGCCAAACCTGCACATATAATCTAATCTCATAGCCTGTTACTGTCTTTTAAACCCAAGTTCTTAACTGTGTTTATTCAGTGAAACAAATAGCAGACACTAGTTAACTAGAAGCGCTCATTGCCATCTTCTCGCCCAAGGCTCTCTGGTAACAGCAGTCATGCCATCAGTACCTCCACGTCAGATCCTGCTGGTGTGCTGAACCTTTCCCATTGGTATTGTGACTTTTTTCCAATTTTCCAAGTAGAAAGATTTGACTCTGAATTGGAAACCTCCTACTCTAAGTATTTTAATTTATTTGGTATTATTTTAATTTATTTGGTATTTATTTGGGTACATTTGCCAAAGTCATTGCCTTCTCTGACACAAGGGGGAGAAGAAACCACCAAGCCTACTGCCATATTGCAGGGTTGAACATCTATTGATTTTCTTTCTTGACTGGGAGAAGTTAGGAAGAGATGTTTTAATCCACATTTTTTTATGTGTGTGTGTGTGTGTGTGTGTGTGTGTGTGTGTGTGTGTGTTCCTGGGGATTGAACCCAGAGGCATTCTACCTCTGAGCTACACCCCCAGCCATTTTTATTTTTTGCTTTTGAAACAGGGTCTCACTAGGTTGCTGAGAGTCTCACTTCATTGCTGAGGCTGGTAATCCTCCTGTCTCAGCCTCCCAAGTACTGGGATTACAGGCATGTGCCACCATGCACAGATTGATCCACATTTTCTACAGGGCCTTTTTTATGTGTGAAAAAAATTTAGAAGCTGCTGAAATTAAACATCTGTGTTCTGCAATTCCCTATTTGCTTCTCCCTCATTGCCACAAATACCAAAGCTAGCTGTAATGTGAGAGCATTTTCCAATTTAGTTTATATTCACATCAGGTAACAGCCACACTTGGAAAAAAGATGACATCTAACTTTTACTTTGTGTATTAATCTCCAAGGATTTACAGAGGTTCCCAATGATAAATCCTTGTTCCCTGTTTCAGGAAGGGCTTGTCTTGAATTAGTCACCAAATCCCAGAAACAGCCCACAGTGACTGCTTCCGAATGTCACCAGATGTTGGTTTTTGCAGACCTTACCAGGGACTGTCCCGTCTAGGCTCGGCATTTAACACAACAGGCTTTCTGAGCCTCAGTAAGATAAACCTAGTGAGGGCTGATTGAAAAGAACTGTGCTCCTGGTGAGCATCAGGTATGTCTAAGTCCAGGAAGCAGAAAAGACTTTGCCACTTCAAACGAAGGTGCATGTAATTCTTAATTTAATGTATTATGTGGTATTACTAGGAGTAGGAATGTTCTCAATATCCCAAAAGTATATCTGAGACACCTACAGGAGCATTATGGAGACGGAACCCCAGCGCCTACTGTCCAGGCAGCCAGACAACACAGCCTTGAAGCAGCAGAAGCTGCCTGCCCACCGGCTGCGGTTCTCGGCCCAGAGAGTCCTCACTATCTTTTTCAGCACAGGACTATTCTGCCTTTTCATGGGTATCATCCTTATATTGACTGCAAGGAGCGTCCAGGAAATAGAGGTTTGTCCCATCTTACGTTTTTTGTTTGTTTGTTTGTTTGTTTGGTATTGGGGATTGAACCTTTCTCAAAGGGCATTCTACCTTTGAGCTACACTCTCAGCCCTTTTCATTATTTATATGGAAATGATCTTGCTAAGTTGCTGAGAGTCTCACTACATTGCTGAGGCTGGTCTTGAACCTGTGATCCTCCTGTCTCAGCCTCCCAAGTACTGGGATTACAGGTGTACACCACCATGCCTAGCCCATCTTACATTTTTAATGAAGCTTCCAAGAAGTCTCAGCTTTGGGACTGTAAATGGAAACGGTCAGTTTGAGAATATGGCAAGGATCCAGATAAACTGGAACATCCTTCTTTTAGCTGGCAGGTGCAAATAGTGACAGAGCCCATGTGAGGTGACTTTATTTGTCCCTACTCCCTCTCAAGGATAGTCGCTCTCAGGCTGGTTGGTTCAGCCGTATTTGTGTACCAGGGCAAGGTCTGTTGCTTTTTACACTGGCAAAGGAGTGAGCAAGCTACTGGTGGAGGAGGAAGGGCCAGAACCCTGGAGTATACTGATAGAGAGCACTTAGCTAAAGATGCAGGTCTTCCATTTTTTTTTAAAAAAAAGTGCATTTTTAAATTTTTTCTATTTAATTAACATGTAATGATGTACATATTTGCTGGGTACAATGTGATACTTCAGTACATGTACACAATGTGTAATGATGATTAAATCAGGATAATTAGTATTTCCATCTCCTTATCTTTTGTGTGTGTGGTACCCAGGGGTGCTCTACCACTAAGCTCGGCCCTTTTTGTATTTTGTGACAGGGTCTCACTAAGTTGCCCAGGCTGGCCTCAAACTTATAATCCTCCTGACTCAGCCTCTGGAGTCGCGGGAATTACAGGTGTGCACCACTGCACCTGCTCCTTATAATTTCTTTATGTTTGGAACCTTCAAGATCCTGTCTTCTAGTTCTTAAAACATATATTGTGAACTATAGTCACCCTACTGTGTTGTGGAATACTAGAACTGATTCCTATCAGTGTTTTGCTACCCATTATCTTACCCTCTTCTTCCCTCCCTCCTTCCACTCTTCCTAGCCTCAAATTAATTACTGTTGGACTTTCAGGTTGACTGTTTTTAGCTTTCACATCTGAGTGAGATCATGAAGTATCTGTCTTTCTGTGTCTGGTTTATTTCATTTAACATAATGTCCTCTGCTTCCGCCCATTGTGTTGCAAATGACAGGATTTCATTCTTCTTATGGCTAAGTAATATTTCATTATGTGTATATGACATTGTCTTTATTCATCTGTGTATGGACACTTGGTTGACTCCACATCTTGGCTATTGTGAATGATGGCAATAAATATGGGAGTGCAGGTATCTGTTTGATAGGTTGATTGATTTCATCTCCTTCAGAGATACACCCAGAAGTGGGATAGCTGGATCATATGGTGTATCTACTTCTACCTTTGAGGAACTTTCATACTGTTCTCCATAATGACTGTACTGATTTACATTCCCACTAACAGTGTATAAGAATTCCTTTTTCTCCTTATCCTCACTACATGTTTTTGTTGGTTGGTTTGTTTTGCTTTTTTGATGATAGCCATTCTGACTGACATAAGATGATCTCTCACTGTGGTTTTAACTTGAAGATCCCTAATGGCTAATGATGTTCAGCACTTTTTTCATATACTTGTTAGCCATTTATGTTTCTTTTGAGAGGTGTCTATTTAGATCATTTACCCATTTTTAATTGAATCTTTTGGGTCTTGTTGCTGAGTTTCTTAGTTCTTTATATATTCTGGTAAATATGTAAAGATGTATAATTTGCAAACATTTTCTCCCACTTGGTAGGTTGTCTCAATCCTGTTGAGTGCTTGCTTTGCAGTGCAGAGCTTCTTAGTTTAATAGACTCCCATTTGCCAATTTTTGTTTTTGTTGCCTGTGCTTTTAGGGTCTTATTCCAAAAATCATTGCCTATACTAATGTCTCGAAATATTTCCTCTATGTTTTCATAGTTTCAGGTCCTCCATTTAGGTCTTTGATCAATTTTGAGTTGATTTTTGCATACAGTAAGAAATAGGGGTCACATTTTATTCTTCTGCATGTGGATATCCTGTTTTCCCAGCTAACCTTTCTCCCACCTGTGTCCTCAGAGGTTTTGTTGAGAATCAGTTGATTGTTGATGTGTGGGTTTATTTCTGGGAGCTCTATTCTGTTCCATTTTTCTATGGGTCTGTTTTTAGGTCAATACAAAGCTGTCTTGGTTATTATAGTCCTATGGTATGTCTTGGAATAAGGTATTGTGATGGTATTTTATTTTTTGCAGCGATTCTGAATAGGATTACTTTCCTGGTTTTTTTTTTCCAGCAAGTTTGTGATCGTTGTGTAAAAATGCTACTGATTTCTGTATGTTGATTTTGCAGCCTGCAACTTTACTGAATTTACTTATCGGTCCTAACAAGTCTTTCGTGGAGTCTAGGTTTTTCTGTATATAGCCTCGTGTTATCTGCAAACAGGAATAATTTGACTTCTTTCAGGGATTGTGTCCTTCCCTTTGCAATGAACTCCCTCTGAGATCTAGGAAAGGCAAGCCTATTCTGGCAGCTTAAGAATACTTAGTAAAATAAACCAACTTCTACTCAGTGTGAGAAGAGGAGGTTAAATTCACATCTCTTGGGCACAAGCCTTTTGCCAATTCCATTAACAAGTTGTTGGAGGATGAGAATCACAGAGACTGTTCTGGGGTGGGGAGACCAAGAGAGTTGGTCTATGCCTCGATTAGCCATGCCTGTATTCAATCTAATGAATTAAGCGCATGTTTCCTCCAAATCAGCTCTGAGCAGATGACCAAACATCCCAGATTGAATGACCTCCACTCTGAAAGCAGTCACGGAAAGATGATCTATTGCCTCTCCCTACATGACTACTGGCAAAATTACAATGAATGCATTGATTTAACATTTAGGTATGCAGATGAGGATGAAGAATAATAGTTGATTATTCAGTGAACTAATGATAGCATGGGTAAAATAGTACACTTGTCCTTCATATCTTCATGGTATTGGTTCCAGGACCCCTTCCCCCACCGAGGATACCAACATCCACAGATGCTCAAGCTCCTTTCTTCAAAATGGTGTATTTGCATATAACCTGCACACATCCTCTTGTGTGCTTCAAGTCACCGCTAGATTCCTTACAATACCTAATACAATGTAAATCCTGTGTAGATAGCTGTTATACTGTATTGTTTAGGGAACAATGACAAGAAAAATATGTTTAGTACAGCCACAATTTTTTCAAATATTTTCAATCCATGGTTAGTTAATCCACAAATGCAGATCCCATGGATATAAAAAACCACTTTTAAAATAATCTAATTGGAAAATACTCAGACTCCTTGAGATAAAAGCATTCTGTTGACAGACGATTGCAGAGTGAGTGGCTTCAGCCAATAGTTGGCGATGGAGGGAGGTCACCTTCTTATGCACGAGGTAAGAGCAGAGAGCTTGGCCGTGGGGGCTGGTCGCTGTATCCCCAACCCCTTCCTGCTCCTTTCCCAGGACATAATCAGCACACACTTATTGAAAGAAAGCATACTTCCAATGCACACTGTTCTGTCACTTCTCCACTTATATTTTCTGCCCTCCCCCCGCAGCTCCCAGCAGTTTATCTTCCCATGAATTAAGTGTCTCAAAACCCTTTTGAGTCTTCCAGTGTGATATCTGAACACTCACCAGACCTCAGCATGGAGCAGAAAGGCAAAATGGCGGGAGAAAATGAAATGTGCCTTGCTGCTGGGATAGCAAAGTCATGGTCTTATGAGGTTGACTGATTTCCAGGAATAGCTCATCCTATTTGCTTCTTTATCACCCCTTTCTGGTTCTTCCTCTCCCTCCAGCAACCCACCTTCACTGATTGTGGAGTACAGTCTTCACAGAGAGGCAGCCATTGCTGAATAATGTTACCTCATAAATGAAAGAGGGACCTCGCTCCATCAGTGGTGTGGACTAAGGCCACTCTGCAAACAGCTATTGACAAAACGCTGTTATATCCTGGAGACTAAGGGTATTTTCCAATAGATTTTTAAAAATGGTTTCAAATAGGATTGCTTCTAACACTTCTATACAAGAAAACCAGAAACAATACAGAGAATATGATCGCCATTTGCACAGGGAAATATTCTATTGGGTGATATCAGGTGGTAAGATGAAATGCACACTCCAGTCCAGGGTGAGCCAGTGCAGACCTTGTAGAGAAGAGTTCTGAGTCGGACTTTCCTCTTCTCACTCAGTCCTGGGGCACAACAAGGAAGTGCCCACTTTACAATTCACTTAAGCAAGGATGATCACTCCTGCCTCTCCATGGAGGAAAAGACTATGATCTTCTCTCCTTTTTATAGCCACAGGTTTACAAGGTCACTTAAGCACTAAATTGAGGATGCTGACTTTATGAAGACAGTAGATTAGGGATAGATATCATCTGCTCAGAAATTATTTAGTCATGAAACATTTTTTCTAATTCAACATGGCTATAACTCAAAATGGGATCTATGAGCTGGGTGTTGGTGGCACATGCCTGTAATCCCAGTACTTGGGAGGCTGAGACAGGAGGATCGCAGGTTCAAGGCCAGCCTCAGCAACTTAGTGAGGCCCTCAGCAACTTAGTGAAACCCTATTTCAAAATAAAAATGGCTGGGGTGTAGCTTGGAGGTAGAATACCCCTGGGTTCAATCCCCAGTAACAACAACAATGGCTCTATGAAGCAGAATGTGTAGTACTAGTGTGAGCTCACGGATGGATGAATTCCCTCATTAAATGGTGATAAGCAAAACGTGGGCCCTGCAGGTCAGTACTTCACTAGAAGCCCCATCTCCTCAGGCAGTTTGGTGGACTTTCTCTAAGTTAGAGTATAGCCTTGTTCTTTAACACTTCTTATAAGTTGAAATTTAGTTCTACAAACAGAAAAGGCATAACTATTTTCAAAACAATAGTTCAAGCCATGCCATGTATATAAAGGATCATTTAAAGGGCTGAGGATGAAGCTCAATAGTAGAGTGCTTGCCTAGCATGTGTGAAACCCTGGATTCCACCCCCAGCACCACTAATAAATAAACATAAGAAAATAAGAGTGGTTTAAGTAAATAGTACAGTAGTAGCCTTTCTGCTGATCTTTAGTATTCGCACTTTACCTTTGATCCTCAGTGGCTTTACAAAGAGGAGGCTGAGGCAGGAGGATTGCAAGTTCCAGGGTACATAGAGAGACTGCCTCAAAATAAAAAAATAGAAAGGGCTGGGGGTGTTGCTCAGTGGTATAGCATCCCTGGGCTCAAACCCCAGTACCGCAAATAAATAAATAAATAAATAAATAAATAAATAAATTTCTTGCTAGTCTTCTTTCCCAAAGAGTCCTATATGTTGCTGGCCCCTTACCAAGGAGAAAGTGACTCCATTCCTTCCCTGCTCCTCCACACTCCCAAGATCTCGCTACTCCTCCACACACAGTGAGGGGAAGGCAGAAGCAGCCGAGGACAGCACGGGTGACAGCCGTGGGCCCTGTCTTCGAGCCTCCCCTCATTCCTATTCTTCCAGCTGCATCTTCACACCACTGAGAACCTCAGCCAGAGCTCACAGGAGTCACCTGCTTGGGGCACAAGACACTTTTTAAAAGAGTTCATTATACCATGTTTCACAGAATTTAACTTTTTTTTTTTGCAGTACCGGGGATTGAACCCAGGGGCGTTCTACCTCTGAGCTACATCCCCAGCCCTATTTTTTATTCTTTATTTTGAAACAGGGTCTCACTAAGTTGCGGAGGGCCTCACTAAGTAGTTGAGGCTAGCCGCAAACCTGGATCCTCCAGTCTCAGCCTCCCAAGTACTGGGATTACAAGCGTGCGCCACCACGCCCAGCACAAAAAGCAGAATGCAACACCTTTGTAAAACTAGAATTACCGCACGTATGCCAATACTTATATTTAGAAACACTCTGTGTTTGGTGACTTTTTTTAGTGACTTCCTCTGGATGTCATGTAAAATTATTCATTAGAATGAATATTTTCCATACAAGAAAATGAACAAACAGTGCAGGGACTTCCCCATAAAGCCGATGAGACTCAGGGCATAATCCCAGTCTTCATGAGTCACTAATACCTTCCTAGTGACACCTCTTAATGATGGAGAGGCGAGGCATCGCCCCAGCAGGTCACGAGGTAAGTCACAGAAACACTCAATTCCAGCCAGGGGGCAGATTGAAGGGCGCCACTCCCAAACACGGAAGAAACGCTGGCCCTGCGAGGCGGGCTGGCCCTTCAGTCCTGTCACAGGCTCTGGGCAAGAGAAGGTTGAAGATTTGGGTGGACTTGAATTTTAAGGTCTATACTCACGTAACTTTTAAATTAAGAATTGTTCTTTTCCTTACCTGACAGATTAACTACACAAAAATATGCGCAAATTGTGCTGAAATGCGGGAAAATGTCTTGAATTTTGACAAACAATGCAGCTGCTCCATTCCCTTCTACCTCCCATACAGAATGGACGTAAGTGCGATTGAAGAGTTCTACTGACTCTGTGCCGACGTGCTATTTAACTCTCCACGGTAACTTCACAGTTTCCATCCAATGCTTGTCCAAACTGAAAACTATTAAAGAACAAAGCAGGATGGGGGTGACAGATCTTATAAAGTGTTGAGTTCATGCCTCCCCCCTTTTTTGGTATTATTCTTCTCCTTTGTTTCTAAGTTTTAAGATTCTTTACCTGCCCAACTTTATGACATAATTCTTCCACTCAATCAAACAGGTTATATTCCAAATGTCAGCATAGGAGGGGACTCCAGAGGTAATTGAATTCAATTTCCCATTTTATAATGAGAAAATTAAAGGACTGGGAAGTTAAGTGACTTGGCCAAGGTCACACAATAGGTTAATATCAGGAGTCTCACCTGGTGGGACCCTACCTGGGCCCCACCCCCATCCCAAGTCATTCTATATATAAAACTGCCTAATCCCAAAGAGACTCGTGTGAGAAATACCAAAGAAATGTCCCTTTGGGGCATTCTTCCTTCCTTCCTGGCTCACATCAGTCCAATACAGGATTAGACACACAAGAGACTTATTGGAGGAACACCTGTAGGGGAGATGGGGAGGGAGCCACAGGAGGCTGTGAGAACTGCAGAGATAGGTCTAACCTTGGGAAGGAGAGAAGGAAGGAGGGAGATGAGAGAGGAGGGAAGGGGAGAGGTGAGGAGGGTTTTCAGGAGATGCCGATGGGCTTGGTTTGGGACCAGCTGGGTTTGAGGTGGAAGCAGGGCCTGGAAGTGGAATGCCCAGGGGGAAGTTCAAGAGGAAAATCTACCTGGACCAAGATTTGTGCCACGCAGAGTCATCTTTGAAGAGAAGGAGGGGGCCAGGTCAATGCGGAGGATGCTGCAAGGGGTGGGGTGAAGAGTCCCGAGACAGAGCAGGCCTTGAAGTGCCTTTGAGGAGTTGAAGGAAATGCACTTTTCATTTGATTAAGTCTGAGGCAGCCATAGAAATGTCTCCTCTCAGATCTACTGCGGGAAGTGTAATTGAGGGATGGCCCCAACTGCTATGCTCTAAAATCAAGTGTGTGCACCAAGACCATGCTTCCCAGGGCCCCACGAGCCAGTGGCTGAGCAGAGCAAGGACACTGAGGTAGGCTCCTTCCAAAAGAAAGGAGTCCTCTGATGGGTCCCTTTGGGAACTTCCCATCAGCTTGCTAACACATTCTTTTTTTTTTTTTTTTTTTTTTTGCGGTACCGGGGACTGAACCCAGGGGCGTTCTACCTCCGCACTACACCCCCGGCCCTATTTTTTATACTTTATTTTGAAACTGGGTCTCACGAAGTTGCAGAGGGCCTCACTAAGTAGAGAGAGAGAGAGAGAGAGAGAGAGAGAGAGGGAGAGAGAGAGAGAGAGGGAGAAAGAGAGAGAGAGAGCTGAGGCTGGCCGCGAACCTGGATCCTCCGGTCTCTGCCTCCCAAAGTACTGGGATTACAAGCATGTGCCACCACGCCTGGCCTTGCTAACACATTCTTAAGAATGGCGTTGTGATCTAGCCGGGCCTAGTGGCGCACAGCTGTAATCCCATTACCTGGGAGGCTGAGATAGGAGGATTGCAAGTTCGAGGCCAGCCTGGGCAACTTAGCAAGACTCTGTTTCAAAGTAAAATAGGGGTGGAGGTGTAGGTTGGAGGTAGAATGGCCCTGAGTTCAATCCACAGTACCAAAGCAAACAAACAAATGCATCGTAATCCAAGACCTTCCTTCTTCCTTCCCTCCCTTTCTGGTTCTTCCTATTTCCTGTCCCTCCTTCCTTCTTGAGGGTTCAGAATGCTTAAATTTTTGAAGAAATTCCCACCTGTATGTGTCCTTCAAAGGGCATATGAACTGTTACCAGTAGCCAACCATTCCTTTCAGGCAGAGTTTTCTCATAAAAACCAAACCAAACCACACAGGGCCTTTGACTCTAGTTACCACACATTACATGCACTGAAACCTAGACAAAGGATCCACATGAAGCTCTCCGTCTTCAACAAAGGAACCCTGCACAAAGTGCCACTGAGTTTAAAGAAAAGAAATGCCTAGCCGGGTGTGGTGGTGCATGCTTGTAATCCCAGTACTTGGGAGTCTAAGACCGGAGGATCTGGGTTCTCGGCCAGCCTCAGCTACTTAGTGAGGTCCTCTGCAACTTAGTGAGACCCTGTTTCAAAATAAAGAACAAAAAATAGAGCTGGTGGTGTAGCTTGGAGGTAGAATGCCCCTGGGTTCAAAAATTAAAAAAAAAGAAAAAGAAAGAAATGCCATACACCAAATTGTGCCTCCAAGAGTAACCAAAACAATGATGATCTTGGCAGCCTTCATCCTGGACAGAGAACCATTGAAAAGAGTTGATTAAAACTCTCCAGTCCCTGGCATACAAGTGATCTCTGCCTGTTTCTTTTGTCATTTACGGGAATGTATAACTTAGGTTAAGGAGAATTCTCCCTTTGGCTTCCAAGAAAATGTATGGTAAATTTCTTTCTGTGGATTTCATGTTTTCTAAAGTCACGGGTCAACGTCCCCTCTTTGGGTGAGGAAATGTGATCAGTCATTTCCACTAAGCCTGGCCTATTTGCTCTCTGCTGACTGTGTTGCAGCCGCCCAGCATCTCCCCTTCCCAGTATTTGAGAGATTTTTCTCTTACAAGTGACTGGGTTATTCCACCTTTCTTGTTTTCTGTAAGTGCCCACACTTAGCATGAATTTTTCTTGCCAGCTTACTATGGGTACCAGCTCCCGTTTTCTGTACTCATCCTCTTTAAAGTCCTTAACAAGTGAGACCAACAGCCTTTCCAAAATGCTGTTTCATTTTATTTATTTATTTATTTATTTTTGCGGTACCGGGGATTGAACTCAGGGGCATTCTACCTCCGCGCTACACCCCCGGCCCTATTTTTATACTTTATTTTGAAACCAGGTCTCATGAAGTTGCGGAGGGCCTCACTAAGTAGAGAGAGAGAGAGAGAGAGAGAGAGAGAGAGGGAGAGAGAGAGAGAGAGAGAGAGAGAGGGAGAGAGAGAGAGAGAGCTGAGGCTGGCCGCGAACCCGGATCCTCTGGTCTCCGCCTCCCAAAGTACTGGGATTACAAGCGTGCGCCACCACGCCTGGCTCAAAATGCTGTTTTAACATAGGGTTAAAGATTAAATGGGTTCAGGAAATTGCAAGGGAAGGCTTTGGTGTTTCTTGCACTGAATATGGCACTGAACACCTGAGAGGCACTTAATAAAGTTAGGGCTCCTTATTTTGAAGTACAGGCCTTCATTATTTTGAAGATATATAGTATATGGATTTTAAACAGCTATGTTGGACATTTTAATGTGTGCTATTTGTAAAGTCTATGGATATGTTCCTGAAATCCATATGGACATCTCCCCATGTGCTGTTAGTAAAAATCTGTCTCAAGTTGGCCTGGAAAATTTTAAGGGCCTTGGTATGCAAAGATAAAACCACGATGGTGACTTGGGACTGGTAACCTCACACAGCTACAAACACAAAAGGACTTCTCTCTCATGGCAACAAAGGTACTTATTGCTAGAGTGACAATCACCTTTCTTTGGGATCAGTGAATCGTTCCATCTTTTTGTCCACAGCAAAGGGCTCACCATTTCTTGAGCAAGTATTATGTACCAGCTACTGTGCTAGAACCTCAGGGTAAAAGGACAAAAACCCCTGGAGCCTGACTGCAAGAAGCTTCTAGTCTCATGCCCTTCACGTGCCCAATATGCACAGGCACCTAAATATGCTCAGTAGCTCCATCATGTGTGTGTGAGTGTGTGTGTGTGTGTGTGTGTGTGTGTGTGTGTGTGTGTGTGTGTTACTGGGGATTCAACCCAAAGGCATCCTACCTCCGAGCTACACCCCCAGCCCTTTTTTAACTTTTTGTTTTGAAACAAAGTATAGCTAAGTTGCTGAGAGGTGTGCTAAGTTGCTGAGGCTGGTCTGGAACCTGTGATCCTCCTCTCTCAGCCTCCCAAGTACTGGAATTATAGGCGTGCGCCATGGCACCTGGTGTGGCTCCAACTTAAAATGATGTTTCATGAATTTTCTTTGAAATCACATCACATTGGGTGCCTACCACACCCCCCCAGTGAAGCATTTTTTACTAGTATTGCTGGGAAATGACAATATTTGTAAAACTAAATTTTATGTATTGAAAATACAAAGCCTGGTTATAGAACTTTTTCAAGACAAGAGCACAGTAGCCCTTATGAAGACATTTAAAATAGATTAGTCCAGCAACTTAGTGAGGCCCTCCATAACTTAGTGAGACCCTGTTTCAAAATAAAAAGAATGAAATAGGGCTGGAGGTGTAGCTCAGAAGTAGAATGACCCTGGGTTACATCCCCAGTACCACAAAAAATAAAATAAAATAGATTAGTCATTACAATAATTCTGAATAGATCAGGACTTCCCAATAGGAATGTGTGTGTGATGGAGAGCAGTACTGGGGATTGAACCCAGGAGTGTTCTATCTTTGAACTACCCCCACCCAGCCCTATTTTATTTTGAAACAAGATCTTAAGTTGCTGAGGGCCTCACTAAGTTGTTGAGGCTGGCCTCGAATCTATGATCCTCCTGTCTCAGACTCCCAAGTCTTGGGATTACAGGCATGTGCTACTATGCACAGTTCCCAATAGTGATTTTTAAAAATGATTTCTTGAGTTTCTATTTTCCAAAATGAAACTTTCAATCCCTATTAATGTTTTTTCTGTACCACTTTTTATTTTTAAAATCCATGTCCATGATTTTTTTGTGCTTTGTTTTGGGTTTGTTTTTGTTTTTTGTACTAGGGATTGAACCCAGGGGCATTCTGTCTCCAAGCTATACCCCAGCCCTTTTTGTTTTGTTTTGTTTTGATACAGGGCCTTGCTGGGATGCTGAGAGTCTTGCTAAGTTGCTGAGGCTGGTCTTGAACCTGTGATCCTCCTGCCAAATGTTTCAGCCTGCCAAATACTAGAATTACAGGCGTGCACCACAATGACCAGCTCAATGTCCATGTTTATTAATATTCCAGTTAATTTCTCTTAGTCTCTTTTTACTTCTTGCTTTTCTTCCATACAGGGTGATGTTTATATGTACTACAAGTTGTATGGCTTCTATCAGAATCTCCATCGATATATTCTATCCAGAAGTCATAACCAATTGGCGGGTAAGGATGTGATGGTAAGCTTTTATTTAATTTGGTATAATGTTCCTCCCTAAAGCAGCAGTGTAAATCCTATCCAACTAAATGGTTACCCTTTCACCCACCATTCTGAGAGACCTCGTCTCCATTTGGCTCACTTCATGTCTACCATGTCCTTCCTATAATTGGGGTCACCTATTCAGCCTACCTTAAGAAAACTGGGCTCTATTTGATGAAATAAAAGCCTTTGGTTTAATTGAATACCTTTTCAAACCCAGGATTACAAGTGCTTAATTTTTTTTTTTTTTTTAGTGGTGCTGGGAGTTGAACCCAGGACCTCACATATGTTAGGCAAGTGCTCTACCACTGAGCTACATCCTCAAACCCAAGTTTTTACTTTTTGTTTTTGTTTTGTTTTGTTGTGGTACTGGGAATTGAAGCCAGGGGCATTCTACGTCTGAGCTATATCCCCAACCCTATTTTATTTTGAAACAGGGTCTTGCTAAGTTGCCGAGGTTGGCCTCAAACCTGCTATCCTCCTGTCTCAGCCTCCCAAGTACTGGGATTACAGGCCACCATACCTGGCTTGCAATGTATTGTTAATGAGGGGGGGGGGGAAGCACACTTAGATACCCACATGCATACATACATATCTCCCAAACACAAAAATTGCCTAGTCTAGGTGGGCCAGAAGCCTCGGAAAAACAGGTAAGAGTTCATAATATTGTCTCATGCCAATAAATTAGCCTAGGTTGGTTTACCTCGCCAATATTCTTTCTTCTGATATTCTAAAAGACTCTGCCCAAAGTGTTTCTCATTGCTGTATCGTTTTGCATCCAGGATGTTAAGGACTGTGCTCCATTCAAAGTGTCCCACAATGGCACCCCCATTGCTCCCTGTGGGGCTATTGCCAACAGCATGTTCAATGGTAGGTGACTTTTTCTTATCTCTGCGATATCCCCTTTTGTAAGTGTATAACTGCCTAGATGTCCAGAAGACAACCCTTGCAACTGAGTGGCTGTGGTTTTTGTTTGCTTGTCTGTTTTATTTTTAATGCCACATATATTATCTTGACTAAGCCAGAGCACTGATGTATGGTGTTTCATTTGAAAATAAGTTCTCCCTTGCCAGAAAACTAAAGGAATAGAGAACACAAGTTAAATGGAGCTTAGGGGTGTTTTTCAATAATTGGCTCAACTTTGGCAGGAAAAAGAATGGTCTTGTGCTTCCAGCCTCCATGGCATGTAGGCGTGTTGAGAGTCTGCAAAAACCCTGATTTATTTTCCAGCTATGTCCGGTTTGGCATTTTGAAGGGTGGTGAAATTGCTAACATGCATCTATAACACAATTTTCAACTTCCTTGCAGATACCATAATTCTTTCATACAAGCTTAACTCATCTATCTACATCAAAGTTCCAATGCTAAAGAGTGGGCTTACATGGTGGACAGATAAGTATGTGAAATTTCAGAATCCAAGTTCCAGTAATCTTTCTTATGCATTTTCAGGTAAGATCCATACAGTAGCTCAATATTATTACCTCTTATAAAAGCTTTGCTTATGATGTGTGGGGAAATGTTTAGGAGTCCTTCTTATTCATTTCTTTGTTGATTCTTTTTACTCTAACTTTTCCAACTGTGGGCACCTCCATTGTATACTTATCAGAAACATGAACTGGTTAGTTCCCTGTTTCCTTCCAGTTTACCATTAAGAAAAAGGCAACTGTTTAAGACATGTGTTGCTTCTGTTATAATTAAGATGACCCATAATTTATCATACAAACTGATGCACTTTTTTTTCAGTACTAGGGACTGAACCCAGAGGCATTCTACCTCCAAGCTATACCTGCAGCCCTTTTTATTTTTTATTTTGAAACAGGGCCTCACTAAGTTGTTGAGCCTGGTCTTGAATTTACGATCCTCCTGTCTCAGCCTCACAAATACTGCAAACTGATTCACTTTTGAAAGTAAAAGGGGGCACTAGAATAACTAGCTATGTACTTATTTGAATCTTTCATTTACTGATTGATAAATTGACATCACATTGGTAGACCTATAAAATAATTCTACTAAAATCTACTTTCAAAAATGCAGTTCTTGAATCCAGGTGTGGTGTTGTGGGCCTGTAATCCCAGTGACTCAGTAGGCTGAGGCAGGAGGATCAAAAGCTCAAGGCTAGCCTGGGCAACTTAGTGAGACCCTGTGGCTGATGGTGTAGCTCGGTGGTAGAATACCCCTGGGTGCAATCCCCAATACTGGGGGAAAGGAAAAAAAAAAAGATTTTTCTGTCTTCCCCCCTCCCTCACCTCAGGTTTATTTGTACAAACAGCACAGGAGGACACCAACCCCCTGCAGACGGCAGCCCAAGGGTCACACCAGTTCCTCTGTCCTCACATTCACACACAGAGGCCCTCACTGTGCAGCCTTCACAGGGGCCTGTGCACCTCTGGGAGCTGCAGCTGGAACTTGAGCTGAAGTTGGAGGTGTGGCCTGGGTTTGAGCCTTGGCCTTTGGCCTGCAGAGCCAGCGACCCCTTGGCAATGCGGGCACAAATACGCTTGCCGAGCTTGGGCTGGGCAGTGAGGGCAAGTGGATCAAGCTTGCAGCTGCTGCCCTCTGGGGTCTTGGGCTTAGCCTCCTTGGGCTTTACGAGGGTCTCGATGGCCTCGGCATGCGCGCTTATGGCCTTGACATTATCAGCCTCATCTTCTTCAGGCCTTCTTATTGTGCTTCTTGGCAAAATGCATATTCCTCAGGAACGTGGAGCCTACCCCTTAAGAGATTTGTATCTCTGTGACCAGGGTTTCTTGATGCCATTTCTGTGCCATTTTTGGGACTGGTTGTGTGTGGTGTGGTTCTTGGACTTGGCCATGTCTCAAAGCTCCTGGGACTGGAAGAACAAAAAAAGATTTTTCAAAAATTAAGAGAACATATAAATGTATATTAAACCAACTTTTTAAAAAGCTACTTTAGCTATTATCTAATCATTTAAAAGATAATGCAAGTAGAATAATTATTGTGGCTGTGTATTCACATACTTTAATCAGTTTCTTGGCCATATCTGTCTTGATTACATGCCCCTGTATTTTTCCAATGAATTTATTCTTTTTACTATTGCCTTATTACTTTTATTTTTTCACAAAATTGTTTGAAATCCTTTTTAAAGTTGAATTCCATAGTTAATCAATTCTAAATTATTGGCACCTTTAACTGGTTCCTCTCTTTTGACTCTAGCTTTGTTTTATTGAGAAAACATTTTATAGGTGTAAAGGTATTTATTTGTGGTACACAGGAAAGGTTTTGCTTTGATTACATGAGGAATTAGACCCTCTAAAATACTACTTGTCTTCATTAATTTACATGATTTTTCTATTTGAAGACATTCATGTAAAAATGGCCTCATTTGACTGTTTACAGAGTTATTTTGTGCTATTGCAGTCAACATATTAAAAGCTTTTCTTTGAGCCAGGCTTGGTGGCTCACACCTGTAATCAGTAATTCCAATCACACAGTACTTAGGAGGCTGAGACAGGAGCATTGCAGGCTTGTGGGCCAGCACATGGTAACTTGGCAAGACCCTATTTCAAAATAATAATTTTAAAAAAAAAGGTCTGAGGCCGGGCGTGGTGGCGCACGCTTGTAATCCCAGTACTTTGGGAGGCGGAGACCGGAAGATCCGGGTTCGCGGCCAGCCTCAGCTCTCTCTCTCTCTCTCTCCCTCTCTCTCTCTCTCTCTCTCTTTCTCTCCTTAGTGAGGCCCTCCGCAACTTCGTGAGACCCGGTTTCAAAATAAAGTATAAAAAATAGGGCCGGGGGCGTAGCGCGGAGGTAGACTGCCCTTGCGTTCAATCCCCGGTACCGAAAAAAAAAAAAAGGTGTGAGGATGTAGCTCAGTGGCAGAACACACCTGGGTTCAATCCCCAGTACCACACACATAAGAAACAAAGCTTTTCTTTGGTTACAAAAGAGAATCTGTAATAAAACTAAAGGAAATTCATTTGATCTTAATGAAAAGTCACGCTCACAGAATGATATATAAATGGACATTCTTCTGCAGGCATTAAACCATTATCTTTGGATTCCGACTTTTAAAAGTAAACCCCAAGCAGGGCATTGTGGCACACCATGTGATCCAAATACTTGGGAGGCTGAGACCAGAGGATCGCAGTTCGAGGACAACCTCAGCAATTTAGCAAGACCCTCAGCAACTTAGTGAGACCCTGTTTCAAAAGAAAAAACTAAAAACAGGGCCCTGGGTTCAATCCCCAGTACCATAAAAAGGAAGAGAGAGATAGAGAGGAAAGAAGGAAGGAAGGAAGGAAGGAAGGAAGGAAGGAAAGAAAGAAAGAAAGAAAGAAAGATCAGACATTTGAAGTCGGTTCTGGAGTTCCTCAGCAGACTTCCATCCCTGAATTATCACACAGTTATCGCCATCACTCTGGCTCCCATGGTGGGGTAACTTCAACTGACACTGCAAGTGTGATATCCACCAACTTTCTTTTTTTTTTTTTTTTTTTTTTTGCGGTACTGGGGATTGAACCCAAGGGCGTTCACCCCGGCCCAATTTTTTATATTTTATTTTGAAACCGGTCTCACGAAGTTGCGGAGGGCCTCACTAAGTACCCGAGGCTGGCCGCGAACCCGGATCCTCCGGCTCTGCCTCCCAAGTACTGGGATTATAAGCGTGCGCCACCACGCCCGGCGCCAACTTTCTTAAGAAACTGCACTCAATTGTACATGAAACACACACACCCATTTTTTTAGCTCTTAACAGCTGAAGGGATTGATTAGCAATTTAAAAATCTGATACCAAACAACACAATAGCAACATAATTACACACTATAATAAATAACAGAACCACTGTTGCAAGAGAGTTGGAGCTACTCTGAGCAGCACCGGCACCTCGGCACCTCGGCACCTCCTTCCCCCACGTACACCCTGTACTCAGAACCGAACCTATAACCGCCACGTTTTCCCCTGACCCTTCTGACTTGCAGCCTGGCAGCTCCGCACATCTCAGGGGCCAAGACAGAAGCCCTGGGCTAGCTGGCTGGGATGTGAAACAGCTGGCAGGGGTCACGGGGACAGGGACCGAAAGGGTCCCGCTTATCTTTCATATGCACTCACAAGTTAAAATAAGCACCCGCTTTGCTGCACACAGGAATCTCACACACTGCAAGCTAAGACCGCGGCTGGAAGCCAGAAGGATGAAGTTATACGGACACTATTTACTTGGCATAAATGCCAAATCACATGGGATAAAGGACAGCAGACCTCAACTGGGACTGTCCGAGGCGAACTGGCATGTGTGGTCACTGTGTCATAATTGAATTGCTAGTGTTTGAAAGGAACTTGGCAATGCTCTGTTGTTTTGTCTCAACCACATAACCACAGGCCTCTAACACAAAGGGTCCCTGGCTCTCCTTCATCAACCCCGGCACTCTGTTCTTGCCTCTGTTGTAAGAGTCACCACATTCTACTACCCGCTTGCATACCTGTCTGTGACTTCCTGGAGGGAAGTCTTCCTCCACACCCAAACCTCCTGCTGCCATTCCTGTGCTGAGCCCTTCCTCCCACTGCCAGGTCCTCCGCCTTGCTTCCAGAGCTCACTGTCAGGTGTGGTGCTGGGGTGAACATCTATGCAAACCAATCTTCATGTGCTTCCATGGTTATGACCCTAGGAGCCATTGCTAGAGGCAGAATTCCTGCTGGCAAACATATGTAAAGTAGTGAAGCTTTCAATGCCTCTTCCCAGATGCCAGAGATGCTGATCCACACAGCTCTGCAAACAAGACTTCCCACTTCTATCCGCTCACCTGTGGCAGTCACTCTTTTTTTCTTTAAATATTAACCAAGCTGGGCGAGGTGGCGGCCCACACCTGTAATCCCAGGACTTGGGAGGCTGAGACAGGAGGATCGAGACCTGCCTCAGGGACACTCTGTTCCAAAAGTTTTTTTAAATATATATATTTTTAAGGGTTGGGGATGTAGCTTGGAGGTAGACTGTCCTTGGGTTCAATCCCCCAGCACCACAATAAATAAATAAACAAATAAATAAATACACAAACAAACATTAACCAATTTTTAGATGAAAATATATCATTTTAATTTGTTCTCCTTAAAGAAATAAGGATATTTTCCATGATAATCCACTGAAAACTATCCTTACCATTCTATTCTACCTATTTTTCAATGCTTTATATGCATTTAATACAGATGAACACATAATATACAAATACTTTGATATTCTGCTCTTTTTTAACCCTCTAAAATTATCATAAGTGTTTCCTTAGTCTTTAAAACCATTGTGTGGCCAGGCGTGGTGGCGCACGCTTGTAATCCCAGTACTTTGGGAGGCAGAGACCGGAGGATCCGGGTTCGCCGCCAGCCTCAGCTCTCTCTCTCTCTCTCTCTCCCTGTCTCTCTCTCTCCCTCTCTCTCTCTCTCTCTCTCTCTCTCTCTCTCTCTCTCTCCTTAGTGAGGCCC